>CAWUFW010010818.1:0-190000 GCA_963921515.1 Calotriton arnoldi | reverse complement strand
TGATTGTGTCCCACCACTCAGACGGGGTGGTAACAGGGAGAAGCTTTTGAGGCAGTTGGAGAGTAGATACATTCTGCAATTCAATACCAAGTCGCCCGCTGGGCTCAACACCACGGAGGATCTGCACCACTTCCTATAGTGTAACATGGCATTCACATCCTTAGTGAGCATACCATCGCTTCACAGCTGTATATCTATGTTATCACCTGTATATATTTCACTTTTTACATCTACTGTTTATATTCCATTATTAGGCTCTGCCCGTGCACCCACTGTATTTACATGTAGTTGGGTTTCCCGTCATTTATGCTATGTGCGACCACAAAGACATTACCCAGTATTCATACTGTCATTTTATTTGTCTAAATTTTGTTTTTCAAACATAGGCACTGCAGGCTTGTAACCTATGCTGAACAGCAACTAACGTACATATAGCATGACTGCGTATGAATATGAATTAGATTGTTACTTTTTCTCAATACGCTGTGTTATACACCCACTGCTGCTTTAGTCATATTTTGTTCAAGCACGGACAGTCTTTGGAATATTTCTTGCGCACACATTTTTTCCTCAGTACATTCTTTGCATTTTTATGTCACTTAAATGCTCTTGAGGAGGCACAAACACCACACTTTAGTAACTTTACTTATTTTTACACTCACGCTTTCCTCAACATGTATATACACGCCCATGTGCACATTTCACCCTCACTCACACTTTTAACTTTTTGTTATATTTAGTGGCAGTTTCGAGATACATTGCATTTATGCAGTTATTTCATTTGTATCTTTAATTGCACCAAAGCTTTATTTGGACATTTCCACATTAGCCTTGGTTTTACACGCAGCGCTAGCATTTAGTGCTGCTTGTGTCGCACCGTGAACATAATACCACTGACACACACATTGTTTGGGCATGACTCAACTTCGTACTATGAGCTGTTGGGAAACTTCAGCATGTTTTCTTAACAGAGACATGCTTCCCGTCTTAATGTGCACCGCGTCTAGACGCGCTAGTTGTTCCACAGGCGTTTTTTATTTATCTCTAGAAACGCGCCGAGAGCAGTAATTTACTGACTCGCTCAGTGTGGGGATTTTAACTCGTGTTTTAGATGTATTAGCACACGGTAATTGTTTCTCAAACTGCTCACAATTTGGCATTCTTTCCGCTGCTTTGTGTACTTACACGCTCGGATGATTGCATCTGGGGACGCCATTGGCACCGATTTCAGCTTCCAGGATACATATGCGGGAGGACTGGGGCAATCACTGGCTTCAGCAGACAGGCAGCTAATTTATAGTCTGCTTACACTTGCGGTACTCACTGAAGTAAAACATGATGTCACACATGTGCTTTACTGCATTTTGCCCACAGTCATACGCTGCAAAACTCCTCAGTCACCACCATGAACATAGTAGAAACACTGCCACTAACAACTTGTATAAATACCACCCTTTCACCATTAGAGCGCTATGTGATCAAGGCCGGATGTCTGGCGGCCGAAACGCGTCATTTGGACATTTGATGCTTGAATAAATCATCATTTAACTTTGCCTTTGGAGTCTGTTTCCTGGTGTTGCGCCTTTCTTTGGATGGTGGTACCCCTGGGATCCTGCTGTGGAATATATATATTATATATACACATATATATATATATATACACACACAGACACATATACATATATATATATATATATATATACACACACACACACACACACACACACACACTCTAAACCCCGATATATATATATATATATATCTATCTCCATCCATACCCACCAAGGCTTTCAGGAGCCGAAACGTGTTGATGTGTTCACATCGGAGACTAAACTGATGATAAACTGCTTTTTGAGTGCTGGTTCTTCTAGCTGGAAGTTGGCAATTTGCAATGTTTGGGAGGGGAAAGCAGTCCCACCAATAGCCTGTGACCGTCATTCAACATAGGGATATATATCTGGATTTTTCTATAGTCAGATTATAAACATTTAAATCTGGCAATATTAGGGCCAAGTAGTAGTGTGCACTTTAATAGGTGCGAGACAAGCAACAACCATGATTTTTTCTGCTTTTAAAGGCTAGCAGGGGAGATAAGGGTACAAACTTAACTGAAGGTAAAGACATTTCTTATAAACTTGCTCATTAAAGAGAGGTATTGATTACATCAGAGTGCTCAACACTCAACACTGCCAAAATTATGGTTTAAATACAATAGGTTTTGAATAATTACAGCTTTGGTATGGTTATACACTGTACATTTTGTAACAGTCAAACCAACATTCATCGAAGGAAAAAATAACAGAACACTCACTGCAGCATCAACATTTGCTGGAGAGTCGCTGTTAGGATCTGCCAGCATAGATATAACACTGATCATAATGGTTTCCACTGTGTGGATTGGAAGCCAGCGCTCTTCTGGTTTTTCATAACCAAACTTATCCTCACCAGGCTCATGAAGGATGGAAATGCAGACATCCCCATTCTTTGCAACTAAATTTAAAAAAAAAAAACAAGGAGAAAGATTGTATGTATGTGCACAGAAAACAAATAAAAATGTACACATTTTGATGGGATAGCACAACTATTCAAAATGTACTTAGCAAGCAAAGAACTGGTTGTTAACATACAAACCCAACAGTACAAAAAATGTATTTGCGTAGGATGCACAACTTATCAGAGTGACCACATTTTTTAAAATTGAGATACAAATGTAGGTGTCAGCTTAACTGGGAGAAGCTCATGTATACACCACTTTCAAAAACAGGCACTGACAAAGCCAGAAGAAAGTAGCGCTTGACAATGTTGAGAGGGTAATGCCAATGTCCAATTTCCCATATTAAAAGAAGAAAAAGTCTTTGTAGTGATCTGAGCATGTTTTGTGACCTTGGCATCTAGAATGTAATGATATCAGGGTTTAGAATGTGTAGATTTGAAGAGGGACAGTGGGAGCAAGAAGCCAAGGAAGATTCAGGTAGAAAGCTTTATTCAACAGTAGATAAATACGAAGCTGCCACAAACTATCGCCAAAGGCTCCTCTCCCTCACGCTACCTTCTCCCCACTGTCCCTCTTCAAATCTACACATTCTAAACCCCGACATCATTCTATTCCAGACTTCAGATAATCAGTCAGATCAATATTTTGACATAATCCAAGATGATCTCAAGGATATGGTCTTAGTTGTCAAGGAGGATGATGTGATCACAGGCGTTCCTGCGAATTGTGTTTATCCTTATGTTGATGTTGTAATTGGAGATAAGACTGTGAAGTTGTTGGGTGATTCGGGAGCCAGAATAACTATGATCACTCATAAGTTATTCGAAGGGCTTTGGCCAAGAAAGGTACTTACGTTAAGTAATGAGAAGAGAATTTCGGTCAACTAGTTATGATTAATAAAGTGTGTGGAAGCACAGCCAAAGTGAATGGTCGATATTGGTGGAATGCTGAAAAAGTGGTGAAGTGAAAGATATGGCAGAGTCCAAGTCAGAGTCCGTCCACAGGGCAGACAATGGTTCAGATGCTGTTACTGGGAGTAGTCTGGGTACCAGCAGGCATGATGACAATAGCTCTTGTATCAGTTTCCAAAACTAACCCAGTAGGTGTACTCATACGAGTGCTTGCAGGAGTAATCGTGTCAGATGGCTACCTATTCGGTTCAGATAATTTGGAATTTTTCAAATTCTGCTGATATGTGTGTGTTTATTGTACATTGTTATTTTTGTTACATTAAATTTTTCCCAGTTTTTGTACCAGATTTTTGCCAGTTACATTTTGTTTTGCATTATGATTAGTGTCATTGGATTTTGGTTGAATCACCTTTTTATGTTGGAGTTGATATTTATTGTTTTGTACGCCATTTAAGGGGGAAAAGTAAAGTAGTGATCTGACTAGGTCTTGTGACCTTGGCATCTATGATGTAATGATGTCAGGGTTTAGAATGTGTAGATTTGAAGAGGGACAGTGGGGAAGGAAGCATGAGAGAGGAGAGCCTTTGGTGATAGTTTATGGCAGCTTATTACTTATCTACTTGAATAAAGTTTACTATCTCAATCTGCCTTGGTTTTCTCATTTTAGAGACTAATACAGCCTTGTGTTGTATACTTTCAGGACAGCCATGGCATTGTGTAACTACACAACGCATGCTACACCAGGCAATGCGACAACAATCTTAAAAGTTTAGAAATCAATATTTTCATTGCTTTCTAAATTTTGAACATGGCTTGTCACCCCTACTGACTTTGCTATTCTCTGTGGCGTGTAAACACCCCCGCCTTAGCAAAGCAAATAGGGGCTCCACCATAGAGAGGTACAGCACTGGACAGAGCAGCAGGACAGCATCCAGACATCACCAAGGCCATTCAGATTATTACTCTTGCCGGGATCCCCAGGATACTTAATCTTGGTCGCTTACTAGTCTAGGAAGAGGACTGTAGGGAGCGGGGAGGCCTGTGGGCCTAATGGGAGGAGCTGCATCTCGTTTTCTACCTCAGGGAACCAATAAAGCCTGGGCTGTGGGAGATGTCAAATCAAGGTTCAATCCCTACAGTATATCCTACTAAACAGCCCAAGGTCTCAGAACATATCCATGGCTGGTTGCCTTATGTAGTGAACCTGCATACCTACCTGCTTGCTGCTCCCCTACTGGAGCCCTAGGTGCTGTGCTTCTATGTGGACCAGGACCACTCTGTGACTTTTGCATGTTCTACTTTTTTGTACCACACATTATGGATCTAGGCTAGGCTCAAATGACAATGTAACCACCACACTAGCTGCAAATAACAGACCCACTTGGAATAGGCTGATGCAAGACAGTATACCCATCTACCTGCTAATATTAGTAATGGAAAGCCAACCTCCTGCTGCACGTTCACTGAGAGCACAGCCTTTCACCTACAGTGTGAAAGGTGTCTGCTACCATACTCTAAGGCCTGCTTCCATTGAAATAGCTGCCGCCCACTTGCACTTCAAATCTTCCCAAATGATTGAAAAACACTCTCCAGTGCAACATCTTGGTACATGCCGATTCGGATACAATAGTATATATCATGTTAAAAGGATGCAAAAATATAACATCATCTTCACAGTAGGGACCATGTTAAGGCCGTTTTTTCTTAGAGAACTGGGAGGTCGGAGTGCATCACTATCCAAAGACTTAACCCTTCACAAAAATATATTAACCTCTCAAAACGCCCTCCATGTACCACTGCTAAAGTTATTGTTAAAAGTTAAGTACTCATCCATCTGCTCAAGTTCAGATATGTTTGAATTGACACTGCCTACTTCTGAAAAGTTAACTTACCATTGGGATGCCAGATTTCGGTAATGAACTTCATCTTTGGCGGTCTCAAAGGATAATCATGAGGAAATGTCAGATGCACTTTAAAGAATCCACCCTCGCTGAAAATCCAAGTTAAAGATGACAAACATGTCAATTTCATGGTCTACAGAATAGGTTTATTTTGGTTACTGGATACAATTTGCACTAAATATTCATAGAAAGTGTACATCTTCATTAAGCAATGCCACAAGAGAAGACAAACTGACAACAAGTGAAGCTGCAAATAATAATTATTAGCCACTAAAAAAATAAAAAACGCGGACAGGGAGGGGTTCACTCCAAAAATTAACCCAGTAGCCGAAATAAAGTGGACTTCGCTTATTAGGCTCTTATTGATGGATTTATTGTGGAAATCATAAGAATATTCAGCTTTTGGTCAATAGATTTGAAAAAAAAGTGCATTTTGAAGACCTAAATCGGTTGGGATTTTCTTACGTGAATGAAAATTTGACAACAGGTGGTGTGAAAGTCTGTAAATGCCACCAACAAAAGTATCTGTTGAGCTTTCCTAGAGACGGCTGAAGTTGAAAAGTATAAGTTTCTTTCACAAGCAGTTCTTTCATTTTGAAACAACCCAGAAGGTTTGTATTTAGTTGGTTATTTTAAATGATGGCTATATATGGAATGTAAGGCTATGCTAGAAAAGTGTCCATTCAATTCAGGGTAAGCAGCTTCAGAGGAGAGGCGTTAGAGAACCAGGTCTTTGTGGCCCTGCACAATACGCTTCAGTTAGAGCACAGCATCCATGACCAGATGGGTGCTTTTTTGTATTTTACCTTGAAGAGCACTAAAATATAGTGACAAATAGTATTTCACTGTACGTTCATCCTATGACTGCAAATCTACAAATACCATCTCTGTTCTCCTCAACTCTTCAGTACAAAACAAATTCTTCAGCATCTGATAACATTCTACTCAGCTCCCAAACGAAATGTGCCTAATATGCGTCTTTCATTACCCAATTGCCATTTCGATCAGGCATGAAGAAAGAAAATTTACCATGGTTTGCAACACCTTACCGAATAAAAAATAGATTTAAACAAGCATTGGCATAGCCAATAGGTCTCGCCTTTTGGACCTTATAAGTGTTTAGACATGCAGCATATTATCCTGGGTGCTGACCTGCCAGTCTCGACCTAAGAACAAGCTTTGGAAAAGTACTCAAGAATGCCACTAAAATCTTAAGATCTCGGCATCAGTCCTCTGACTTCATAGCATGAGGGAACTATTCTTAAGGAGACCGGATGACTACAGTTCCCAAGTTGCAACTGGGCTAGATTAAGTCCTTGCTTGTAAACCTGGACTAAGGAAAACTTAAATTAATGCATCGAAGCAGCAAAGGCGTCAGTGTCACAGAGGCAGAAACAAGTTTCCCTGCATCAGTGGGAGCACCTTATCTGCCATGATTGTACTTCTTTCACGTTTTAAGTTGGGCTGTATGTTTATCTCCGACTTCGTGTCGGATATTTTGAAGATGTAAGAAGAAATGACTTGAGTGGGCCAAGTGGCACTGCCGGCTCTGTGACTGGCTGAGCACAGGTCGCGTGTCTGAGCGGGTTCCAGCAGTTGCACCACGCTGGTCTTGCACATGACGTGTTCATTGGTGGCACTGTTAAAAACAAGGCATATCTTTACAGAAGACATTTTGAATTTGTTTCTAGGCCCGAGCTTTCATGTTTTTAACAGTGCAATCTGGGAGTTGTAGTCTTTATTTTACTGGCCCGCTTGGACTAACACATTTGTAAAAGAAAAGCTCGGTACCGGATGCATCGTGTTTGTTTTACAGGAGCAATCTGTCAGTCCTAAATGAGACATAGGTTAGTTCCCGAGAGTCGCAGTCGTTGAATTGCAATGCCACAGTTGTACGTTTGTAGCAAAGAGGCCAAAGAAGGTATGTGCACCCAGTCCGTACTGTGTTCTAAGAGGCCAAGGATGAAAGACCTATGTAGAGGGCATGTGTTGTTATGTATTAGAGATGATTATGTCTAAGAGAAAGAGGGGTTGAAGCGCTTGTAGTCTAAAGGATTGAGTCACACAGGGCGAGTGATGTTCATAAGGAGAGGCCAAGGTTGAGTCCTGGACACTCTGCTCTTTAACCACGTTAGATATGATTTCCTCCACAGAGGCCCTAAATAGCAGAAGTAAGTCCGGTTGGACCGGTATGTGTCTGTCCATCGGTCGGTTTGTCATCTGTCTTTGCGTGTGTATGTGTCTGTGTGCCTCCGTTTGTGTTGTGTCTGCGTAGGTGCCTTGCTCATCTGCTGACGCGTTCCTGGGTACCTGCATGTCTGTGTACACCATTACCTTAATGCCATCAGCCCTATGTGCAGTGCTTTAAATGGGCCGGTACTCACTGGTACCCAGTACAGACAGTTCTGCATGTTCCACCCTTCAGTAACAGAGCTTGTCCTTTGCCAGGGAGCGTACCAATACTCTTATGGGACAGCAGGGCGGTGGACTTGGCAGGCTCAGGTTAGGTATGGCTACTAGCTCAGCACAGGCACCGCTCTGCTCCTGAGGGGTTTCTAAGCACATCGAACCTCTGTGTACCCCAATGCGGAGTTACTGCCGAGTTTCCAGCAGCGCTCATCTGAAATTCCCCAGGGCTGCCTCGCCCTGCCAGGGGTGGAGAGGGCCCGCGTCACACCGAGACTGACAGCTGGGTCCAATCTAACCCTGCAAAGCCACGCACAAGCCGCTCCAGCCCACCTTCCAAGTGGTGCCGGTGAAGTGTTGTGTCTTGTGGGCCAAGGTCGGCGTGCACGGCTCATGGGCACTTCTCGGGTTTCACAAGACTTGAAGAACAGGCTGTGTGTGACCTGCACTGGGAGAGAAGCGCTCATACCCCAACGGATCAGGGTAGTACAGGGCTCTTCAGCTCTCCGTGTGACCCTGGACACACGGAGAGAGAGACCTGTAGCAAACAGAACGAGGGGAGGAGTGGGGTGGGGGGGTGGAGATATGTGCAGCCTTAAGTACTGTCCCTGTGCTTTAAATGGAAACATAGAAGTGCAGTTACTCAATCTTTAGAGCACCTGTTAGCTCCAATTAAGTGCCGGTACTCTCCCATTAAATGTATTCCAGGAGTGCAGAGAAGTGCAGGTACTCTCCCTTTGAAATTAAAGAAGTGCAGGTACTCAGTACCGGACAGTACCAGCCCATTTAAAGCACTGCTCTGTCCTCAGATTACCTTTCACATGACGTGCGTGTTCATCTGACGTCACGAGGCCAGAGGAGCAAGTCGTGGTTGAGGGTAGCGGTAGCCTCTTCTAGGTGGACCGTCCCGTGGCACACAGGGTGGCGAGTACCTCTGTCTGTAGCCTGGCCCGGCTTGGCAGGCTCTAGCCGAAGACACTGGAGGCACGTGGTCCTCGAAGGGGCACAGTGGCACGTCCTCCGCCAGCCAGTATGCAGTGATATGTATCCAGAGTTGTGCGCGAGTGTGTGAGTGCCTGCAGTGTGTGAGTGTGCTTCTGTGGCCAGCTCCCACCGATATCAAAATGCTGCCAGCACCCCACGCAACCCGCAAGCCCTGCCTCAGACTCCGCAGACACTAACCTTTCACAAAAGGCAGTTTCTAATCGGACACATTATCATGTGCACTTTTACACGATGTAATAATAGATGTAGTCACTTTTAACGAACTATGTCGGACAAGCATGCTGCATTAACAATGCATTTATTCTACTGCTAAATAATTGGTAGGTCACAACGTGTGATATGAGACGATTGTGGCCTAATCCTCACTTGTAGGATGCACTTTAGTTTTAGCGCTTACATTCATGCTTCTGTGTTTAAGCACTGTAAATAACAGATGCTAAGCACTGGTTTTGCCCAGTGATTCAGTGGCGTAACTGGGGGGAGATAGAGGGAGGAGGGAAACAGGGACACAAAGAGGAGTGGTGGGGGCGGGCACACGGAGACAAGGAGGCACTGCAGCTGCTGCGCGCCGCTGCTCGCTCCCGAAGGCAAAACGCTGTGGGAGTGAACCTTTTCAGAAGAGGTGGGACATGCACCCACCTTTAGCCATTTGCAGGCTACGATAGGAAAATGACACATGCAAAAGCCAACCCAATGCGTGGGGGGAGTCAGACCCACACAGAGCAGTTACAAGAAGCCTCGCAGTGCAGCGCATGCGCGCTGCGCTAGGCTCGACCTAAAAAACGCAAGTTTAATGATAGCTCACTTTCCCAACTGCGGGAATATCAACAACGAATGGAAATAGTGGGAATTTTGTAAACATTTTTATACAGTTCTACACATGAAACTCAAGTGGTAACAAAAAGGTGTCTTATTTGACTAAGCTAAGCACAAGAACAGATAAAATGATACCAGATGGATATTTTCATATAGCTCTGGGGGTTCATGAAAAGGGGGAGATGAGCAACAGGCAAGAATCTGGGGAATATCGGTTCTGCAGCCATGTTCGATCCAATTACTTTTATACCAATTTTTAGAAATTATATGGTTGCAGTTCCTAATCAAGGGCAACTTGTCAATAAGGGAAAATAACATATATATGAGCCTTTCTAAAAAGCAGATGATATGGGCGATATGGAGTTTTCCGGCCACCATATAATGCAAAATATTCCACATTTGCATCGTAAAGCTACTGAAATTACCTATCAGCAGCAAGTGTCATGCTAATAGACTTTTAGGCGACTCGCGTTAAAAAGGGAGGTAGAGTGCCTCCTAGATCATTGGACGGAAGAGGTCAGAACTAAGGTGGAAGGATCCACGTACCAGGTGAAATGTAGATAGCACTACATATTTATGGCCTTTTTATCATTGTGTTAATATCACATTAAGCTATTAGCACCAATTATGTGATTAAAACCTGGGCCAGTTCTTGGAATTCTAGTAAATCAAGGGCACGTGTGCTCTCTTTTAGTGTGAAAGTGCTTGTTTTTTCATCCATTAATCCCATACCAACCACATTTCCTAATGTACCATGATGAGCCAAAACTGTTTTAATGGATTAAACTAAGGAATGTCACCACTTCATTTTAATGACAGAGTGGGGCAGGATATATAATAATGAGATGCGAAGTCTATTGATCTGATAAACATCACGCAATCTCCTTCTATTGTCACTTTTTTCAAACAGAAAGAATCTAAAAGACATTGCTTCAGAATTTAATAGCACCACGAACTGGCACAGCAAAGCTAAGCATCAGTGATAAAGACATTTATCTTGGTGATTGCATAGTCAACAAGCATTGGCATAGCCAATAGGTCTCGCCTTTGGGGCCTTATAAGTGTTTAGCCAGAGCTATTGACTTTGCCAATGTCTTCAAGCTGTGCTGTAGAGAAGTGTGGCTGCTGTGCAGCATGCTGAAAAGTTATAATAAAAAAGTGTCAGAAGCATTTTTGTTACTTTATATATGACCAAGAAGGCATTATGTAAAACTGAACGACCATATTAAAAAAAGTATTTACAATAAAAAAAATCCTCAGTTTTCTTTTGTTCTTGCAATGCTGGCAACTTTTTTCTGCCTATTTCAATGGTTGTTTGTTAAAGCTTTTTTTTGAGGGGGCATAAACAATCGGAGGGTGAAGGTTGGGAACTAGTACCTGTATTATAACACTAGCAGCGGCCAGACGCTAGGGAGAATCAACAGATGCCAGATTCCGAGAGCAGGCTGAGGTGGTGCTGAGTGATGCTGAGGTGGTAGTGGTGGTGACTGTTGCGGAGACGATGCTGAGGTGATGCTGAATGATACTCAGGTCTTGCTGAGTGATACTGCTGTGGTGCTGAGTGATACTGCTGTGTTGCTGAGTGATACTGCGGTGGTGCTGAGTGATGCTGTGGTGACGGCGCTGAGCGATGCTGTGGTGGCGGCGCTGAGCGATGCTGTGGTGGCGGCGCTGAGCGATGCTGTGGTGGCGGCGCTGAGCGATGCTGTGGTGGCGGCGCTGAGCGATGCTGTGGTGGCGGCGCTGAGCGATGCTGTGGTGGCGGCGCTGAGCGATGCTGTGGTGGCGGCGCTGAGCGATGCTGTGGTGGCGGCGCTGAGCGATGCTGTGGTGGCGGCGCTGAGCGATGCTGTGGTTACACTGAGTGATGCGGTGATGGCGTGGAGTGATGCGGTGATGGCGTTGAGTGATGCGGTGATGGCGTTGAGAGATGTTGTGTTGGCTCTGATTGATGCTGTGCTGGCTCTGATTGATGCTGTGGTTGCGCTGAGTGATGCTGTGGTGTTGCCGAGTGAGAGATAGAGTGAAGATATAATGCCCAATTAGAGAGGGTGGTGAGAGAGAAAGAGAGAGAAAGGGTGTACATAGAATAAAGAGTGGAGCGGGATAGAGAGAGAGAGAAAGAAGGGGAGAGAGTGAATGAAGGAGTTTGAAAGAGAAACAGATAAAGGGGTGAGAGAATGAAAGGCTAAAAAGATAGAGAGGGGAGAGTTAATTAAGTAGAGAGAGAATTAGAGAGGGAGAGAGAGAGAAGGAGAGAGACAATAAGAGTGGGGGTGTGGAGTTTAAATAGAGTGAAGAAGTGACGCAGAAAAAGTAACCTTAAATATAGCTTTGTGCGAATAAATATTTTTTTTTAAAACAGAGTGAGACAAAAATACTGGTAATTAGGCTGTGACTCCCAATATAAAACAAATAGCGATATAAGGTGAAATCAACCCACCGAAGCAATATTTCTAACTAGACAAAAAAAAGCTTGCATTTCAGTGCTAATCGCTGTCGTTTTTCATGTGACTGTAGTCCAGGGCCGTCAGTTGGTAATGTGAGCTGCTGCTGCGATTGAAACATCAGAGTCCAGAGAGTTAATGAGCCATGACGAGGAAATGAGGAAGAGATAGGAAACCTGAGTGATGCTGTGGTGGCGCTGAGTGATGCTGTGGTGGCGCTGAGTGATGCTGTGGTGGCGCTGAGTGATGCTGTGGTGGCGCTGAGTGATGCTGTGGTGGCGCTGAGTGATGCTGTGGTGGCGCTGAGTGATGCTGTGGTGGCGCTGAGTGATGCTGTGGTGGCGCTGAGTGATGCTGTGGTGGCGCTGAGTGATGCTGTGGTGTTGCCGAGTGAGAGATAGAGTGAAGATATAATGCCCAATTAGAGAGGGTGGTGAGAGAGAAAGAGAGAGAAAGGGTGTACATAGAATAAAGAGTGGAGCGGGATAGAGAGAGAGAGAAAGAAGGGGAGAGAGTGAATGAAGGAGTTTGAAAGAGAAACAGATAAAGGGGTGAGAGAATGAAAGGCTAAAAAAGATAGAGAGGGGAGAGTTAATTAAGTAGAGAGAGAATTAGAGAGGGGAGAGAGAGAGAAGGAGAGAGACAATAAGAGTGGGGGTGTGGAGTTTAAATAGAGTGAAGAAGTGACGCAGAAAAAGTAACCTTAAATATAGCTTTGTGCGAATAAATATTTTTTTAAAACAGAGTGAGACAAAAATACTGGTAATTAGGCTGTGACTCCCAATATAAAATAAATAGCGATATAAGGTGAAATCAACCCACCGAAGCAATATTTCTAACTAGACAAAAAAAGCTTGCATTTCAGTGCTAATCGCTGTCGTTTTTCATGTGACTGTAGTCCAGGGCCGTCAGTTGGTAATGTGAGCTGCTGCTGCGATTGAAACATCAGAGTCCAGAGAGTTAATGAGCCATGACGAGGAAATGAGGAAGAGATAGGAAACCCAGATGGCAGCTGCGCGCGTGCACGCTATCGTGAACGCAAGCTGGTCGCCAGCCGAAAGCCAGTGGGTTTGCACTTCCAAAACCCGCTTACTAAAACTCTCGGCCAGACCAGTGCAAGCGCTGGTGCAGGCCGAGACCTAAAAATAATTCCTCAAGCCTCAGAAGCAGCAGTGCAAGCGAATGGAAAAAATAGCTTCAGCCTATGTCACTAGGAATAGGGGATTCCTGTTCCAAAATGGCTGAAGTGCAGGGGTAGAGGGGCACAGTGGGTGCACAGACAAGGAAACAAAAAAGTTCTGATAAGGAGGGTTGCAAGCAAATAGGCACTGAGGATGAGGAGGTAGGGACTCAAGGAGGTACAGGCAGGGTGGAATGGTAGCGAGGAAGCAAGGGGCAGATCATGATGGCTGAGAAGGTTGGGTGGCAAGAACGTGGGAGTGAAAGTGGCAAGAAGCTGTAGGGTGCAAGTGTTGCAGAGAGGCAAAGAGAGCAGGGTTGACACAGAAGGGCAAGTGGTACTGAAGCAAAAGCATGTGGTTGGGGGTAGCAGCGGCACAGAAAGCCTGGACCCAGGAAACAAGGGGCACAGGACAAGCAAAGACCAAGAGTGGACCGGGGCATAGCAAGGCATGTGGGTAATTAGCAACTGCATTACAAGCTTTCTCCTACGCACATCAGAGGGACAGTATCTGCAGCACTGCAAGACGATTTTCACTAACAAAATCAAGACGGCAGCACTGCAACCATTCCTACAACAGATAAAACGGGTACAGCACAAGTAGAAGAACTACATCAATTGCTTACATGTAGAAAACAGGTACAAGATATCGTGCAACAATACAAACACCCCTCAAATATGTATATATTTCAAGAAGCAAGGCTGGCAGTAAAAGAGGAGCAGTTACTGCCAGCCTTGCATCTCGTAAGCAATGACTATAAGTACAAAGTGCGTGTTTATGCACAGCTTGCAGGTTTTAAAAACACATAAATAAAAGGCATTGTCATTTACAATGCCAATAGCTCAAACCCTCGCAAATGCAAAACCTATTGCATTGCAAATGCTTGTTGAGCTCTGAAACGGAGGCGGCAGCAGCCATAGGAAGGCAGGGGCCTTGACACCAGGCCATGTCTTTCAAAAGCAGGAGGGAGCAGCTGCAGCCAAAACAGACCCAGGTCTTTGAATGCGCAACAAATGTGGTAAGATAAGAGCAAGACTACAGTCCTGTTAACAACAGAGCTCTGTAAACCACAAGCACTGGTCTCGACTGCTCCAGCTTAAAGAAAGAAATAGTGCTCACAAGCTCTGAGTAACAACACATGTAACAGGGGCAGTCCATGAAAATGAGCGGAGCTTTTAAAGCCCATATCCTGAATAAAGCATGTCTCGCAGAGATAGCGCAAGCGCTGCCTAGGCGAGACCTAAAAATAATATTGGGCTGTGGAGGGCGCAATGATAAAAAATAGTACGAACAATGCATGCCATGCCTGTTGTCTCTTCTAGAGCTCCCATGTGGGCATCTCTATTACTTCAATATCGCCTCACCACAATATCTTACTTTGGTCCCACAAATGCCACCTCCACCACCTGGCCCACCCACTTTTCTGAACACTCTATAGGCACTATATTTTCTACCCTCACCTACTCTCTGACTCCCAACCCACTTCCACTCTTGTGGTGACTAGATGGCAAACCTTTGTATGGTCCTTTCCTTGTACACCTCCCTCGCGCCACCCAAAATGTTACCTTCTAACTTCACTCACTTTAGAAATATCATCAAGATGGATACAAAGGAACATGGTCTACCAGTAAATATTTGAATAACAAGATGTTTAAAAAAAGATGGATCGAAAGGCCTTGCAATTAATTAGTGGGCCGCCTTTAGAAGTGGACAGCCCCTACATCGCTGGAGATGCTCACAAAACTTAAGAGAATGGTCAGTCCACTCCAACTCCATGACATTTTAGTAGAGGGCTTTACCCTTCTCCCTTACCTCCACATTGTCTGGGTGTAGTCTAGATGTAAGCATTGTAAAAAAGATACTTACAATAACGTATCCTGTGGTCCAATTACAACAACCTCCCATTTGTAAATGTCATGGTCGTCTATGAGGCCAGCAGAAAACCCCTGCACAGGGTTCTTGTTCAGTTCTGAAAAATAAATTAAAGACTATGAGTAAAGCTACTAAAAAAATACATTACTGCGACATATCAAGATGGTTTAAGTGTCTTGAAACTTGTATAAATGGTATTTTGAAAGTACACAAGTTTTGCTGTGCTCAATGTATTGAATGTGCTATCAGATATTTACACAGCACGTACCTAGCAACTCGGGCCAACAGCAAAAGGTCTTGACAAACATGAAACACTGTTTCCCAGCCACATATGCACATGGCCACATCAAGAAAGCAAGTTGAAGAGATTCAAAAACGCCAATGGGATGAAAGCCATGTGCAAGTTTATGAAGGAAATGGGCCTTTCATAGTCTAATTTGGGGGTTCTAAACCTGTGGCCTGAAAACCACAACAGTTTAGAAAATACATTCCACCCCACTGTTTCTCATCCTATTCCTCACAAATAAGATTTAATCTTGTGTGCACAGACATATCAACAAGCAGATAGCATATCACTAAGGCACAGCTCCACCCAACATGAAGCAACCATGTAATAAGGCACTGCCCCTTTTCACATCTTGCCCATAGCCTTTAAAACCCCCACTCCACCTGGGTGGTTGGGATGGGTGCAGGGTTGTGACAAGGAACAGTAGGGCTCGATCTAATGAAGATCAATGTTGTCTGGATGGGTTTGCAAGCATTTGCCATCCAGATACAGGGGACAGCTCTTGTAATGAGGTCAGACAACCAGATTGTAAAATCTTACATCAGCAGGCTGGTGGTACCATGTCTTCATCTTTGGCACACTACCTAATGACATAGTAACAGGCGGCGCATTGTCTTTCTCTGCAGTCTTCTTACCCCCTAGAGAGATGAAGGTTTAGATGGAAAGCCCAAGTTGGGTCTTCCCCCTCCTTAGCGGACTACTCGCACAGCTTGGAGGTCTTTCAGGAAATCAAGACAGTTGGGGTCAATATGAATAGACGTTTGACTCCAAACAGAATGCTATGCTACCTGCATTTTTGTACGAGTGGAGAATATACCAGTAGACTGGGGAATGGATTCATATTTCAATTACCTCTTTCCTCTTCTGCAGAAGGTAGTGAACAATTAATGATAGTCAGGCCAGAACGACCTCATGTGTTGTACCCTCTGCTACTTTGGTGGCCTTCTTTGTCCCTCAGCCAACCATCTTGTTTACATGTGATGGAGGCCGAATGCAGAGGTCCTTTGTGGTTGGGGGTGTCTAATGAGGTAGAAGATACCATATAGCTTTCAAGGCTCCTCTTCTACTCTGAAAGTGTATTCAAGGTATTAAAAGACCTTCTGTTCCTGGTGTGAGAGATGTAATAGCACCTATTGGGGGCCCTCTGAAAATGTTTGATTTTTTGCAGCAATGTTTTGTTTGGGTTATGCACTACTTCCCTGCCGGCAGGCTAGCAGCTATTCATGTATTTAGAGACCATGCCGGGTTTAGGATTCCTATTGAGGGTTAAGCATCCTCACTTTTAACAGGACTTGAATGGGCTCATCCCAGAGCATGGCCTGTGGTTCTTTCCTAGGATCATCTCTTGGTTCTTAGGCCTCTGACAAAACTGAGTTTGAACCCATATAGGAGGTCCCCATTACATTTTTGACCTGGTAGGTGACATTTTTGTTGGCAATTTCATCTGTCAAACATTTGGGGGAGATGGTGACACTGTTGTGCAGAAAATCTCACATGAGATTTCTCCCTATAGGGCTTGTATTAAAGTCCTCTCCTTTTAAGCCCGAAATGCTGTTCCGTTTTCACCTTTCTCAGGACACTGTTTAACCTAAGTTTGGCCCCGAGATTGCTGATAACGACAATCATTCAATTCATTTATTGAAAGCAGACTGGGAAGATAATGCTTAATTGACAAGAGTGGAACATTCCATAAAATGGATACTATTTCTTTTGGTATTGGACATACAGAGGATAAACGTGTCATGCTCACGATTAGTGGTCAGACCTTTTCTGCTATTCCTTCTACTAGTTCAGTTGTTTCCCTAAACAAGGATGATCTATTCGAGGGATGGCATCATCACGGAGGAAACGCAAGGGAGAGTCCATGATTGACATATGTAAGCTTGCTGCCTTGGCCTCCTCTCATTCTTTTGTTTCACTCTGTTACCTAGATGTCTGCAGCTTTTTCTATTGCTGCTGGCTAAGTTTGGTTTTTATCATCGGCTGATTAAGCACTTTCAGTTTTTAAGTGTCCGTATTACAAACAGTTCAGCGAAATGCATTTTAATGTGTGTGACATGCACAGTTACTGTTTAACTTTTATGCGTATGTGTTCTGGACATCCTTGTTTGCTTGCTAAGACCTCATTTGAAAGTACTGCGACAAGGAAGAATGGACAAAGGGTTATAGCCTAAATTACTTACACTGATTCCTACTGTTCCTCATCACAGCCCTGCACTCCACTCAACCCGGAGTTTAAAGATCTATGGACAGGGTGCGAAAAAGGGTAGTGCCTTTTCTATATGGATGCTACACCAGCGGTGGAGCTATGCTTTAATTCCGTGCTATCTAGTTGCAGTAAAAAAGTCAGTGTAGTGAAGATTATCGAGAAGTAATCCTGCAATTTCCAAGTCTTGCCATGGCTTTTTAAAATTACTATTAAATTACTTATCTTGCAATGCCCCATTTTGATCACAGGTTATTTTCCCTTCCGTGTCACTGCTGCTCGAGTCACAGGTCATGTCGCCATGCCAAGATAAAGTCTCTGGTGAGTTCTGTCGCCGGACACGTCCTATGAGGAGGTAGTAGGCCTGTCCTCACTCCCAAGTTTTGGGGCACCAGGGGAGGGGAGGTTTCTACCTTGGCAGTCTTATTAGAGGTGGGCGAGTCACAAAGCTAGAGCCTGAAGCCTGGTTCTGGCTCAGCTTGAGGTCCTGTTGGAAACGCAACCCCATAACGAGCTGAGGTTTCATGTCGCTTCAGCCTGCCACCCTCTATCTACCCAGGATGTGGCATTAAAGCCAGAGCTACCGAATTCGGAACTGGGAAATTTGGTTTGTGTCTCGGCATTGGTTCAACATCCTAAGATTCTGGGGAAATAATTAATCCCCCCATGCCTATAAATAATGCATGTGACCTCGTGTAATTTTACTGGTAGTCTAGGGTGACCACCAGTCCATAATTTTCACGCACTGTCCATAAATTAGCCCTAATGTTCGTTGTCCATAATTGATGTCTTAAAGGACGGCATTTGTCTGTAATTTTAGCCTTTCAGCTAAAGGACAAAAGTTACACAATTGAGATTTCTCAGCTGAAGTGGAAGGGAGCGAGGATCTTGCGCTGTGTTCCCAAGGGAGCGCCAGACAGCTAAAAAGAAACAAGTCTTCTTGCCAGGGTGTCGGCTGCCCTGAAAAAATGCAAATATGTACAATTGGTTAATGGGCAAATGTAAAGGATGCTCTGGAGACGGTGTAGACGTTAATTGATGGAGTCACTTGAAGCTTCCTGAAGACAAAGATATTTTCTTCTTGAGAGGTATTTTAAGGGTGTTCCAAGCCGAGCTGTGGAGTGCGTGCTTTTAATGGACAGTTATAAAAAAAAATGCACTAGGTATAATCTGCACATTACTGAAATATATACTTTGGAAGCACTTTTTTTATTTAACAAATTTAGATGCGCATTTTGTGGCAGCCTAGATTAAATTGTGTGTAATGCACGTTTAAAATGACGACTTACAATGTGTTCACAGTGCTTTCAGGGACCTCATAGCACTAAAAATACACCAGTCTCTTTTGGCTGCTGCTCCAAACAGGATTAACCCCTTCCATGCGTCGGACGGCCCCTGGCCGTCCGGCGTCACGGTGGGCGTGTGCGTCGGACGGCCACGGGCCGTCCAATCTGCGCACGCGTCAAATTCGCCCGCACTACGGGGGAATTTGACGCGCATCGAAGAGGTTAAATTCTGTGGGCCTCTGATTGCAAACATAGACATCTGTAGTGATCGCATTAACCAATAGAGGTTTCATAACATGAAATAGAGTATTTCCCACTGATTATTTTAACTTTCATTTATTTTTTAGTTACCAGGGTCTGGCTCCGATTTTGCAGCCGCTGCACGTGCCGAGCCCTGATATGTTTGGTATGTAAATCATATAACAAACATCACCTAAAATATGATAAAGTCACTTTAAAATTCAAAAGAAGTGTATTTCTTTAAAGTGAAGCATTGAAGTTAATAGGTTACTTTATGGTCTATTAAATCAAATGGTTTTTGTGCAACTGGTATTCAGAACTCACGGTATTTGAAAGTGATTTCAAATGCATTAATGAAGAAAAAAGTTTGTTTGTGAAGCAAAACATTTGCCTAAGATCACACAATTGGAGCAAGGAAGCCGCAATTTATCGAGGTTTTTAATTCAACTTTATACAAATTAGCCAGGAAATGGGTATTTATTTGTCTCTTTCTATGTTAAGGCTTTGGTTTTACTTCTTTGTGCATTTTTCTGCAGTTTTTACATAGCGTGAACTCAACCCAAAGGTATTGGAGCACTTTACATGAGCACCACTTATATTACACCAGGTCACATCCATTATTTATAGGAAGGAAATATTAAGTGCTTTGTCCAGAATCACAGGATGTTGAGCCGATGCAGAGACAAAAACCTGCTTCCCCTGTTCCAAAGTCAGCAGCACTGGCTCTAACACCACATCCTGAGTAGATCGAGGGAGGCAAGCAGAAGCCACATGAAAGCTTGGCTCATCATGAGCTCGAGGTTCCAACAGAACCTCGAGCTGAGCCGGAGCCAGACTTTAGGCTCAAGCCTGGCCCAATCTTTCAGAGGCTCACCCACCTATAGAATAGCTACCCAATGTCTAAAAAGCCTGTGAGATTAGCATATGGTGTCCCCTTTTCCCTTACCTTCATTATGGACTTTTTTTTTGTTTAGATATTGTGTCAGATTAACCGGTGATCTGTACTTATTTAAACACAGTGTACTAGTCATCTTACAGAAAAGTACAAAAACATGGTCCTTTGGTTTTAAAGAGGATTGAGGAAAATACATTAATTTAGTCAGTAGCTTAAGTGCACTATGTGTTACCAGGAAGCCTGGGTTCAAATCCCGGATTCCCTGCATGAGTAAATTGTGTGATCCAAGTCAAATCAATTTACTTTATGTGTCTAATTTACTTCATAGAGACATTTGAGAGCACTTTCAAGTAATTCAATTTAAGATGGACTGTGTACAAAAAACTCACTTGCATGTTATATCTGCCAGAAATGTTCCACCATTGATGATAATAATATTGGCCAGCATGTAAGGGACACCAGATAATTGGTTCACTTTCTTCACTCCTGGTGTTGTTAAGAGGGAGGGTTAATTAATGTTTTAAAGTTCATGTTTAAACATTTTCACTTCAAATAAATGTCAATGCAATGCTGAAATCTAATGTACTAAACTAAAACATTACCATAATTGTTTTTTACTTTTTATTGTTGTATGCCAAACGAGGTTACATAGCATGACAGTAGCGAAGTATGTAGCAACAGATTCCATCGTATATTTACAGAAGAACAGTGCAGGGCTAGTTATGAAGAGTTAGCAAGCAATTTTTATATTTTTCTGTGTAACAAACTGAACCACAAAAAACTGTCCATTCCCACCCTCTTTCCCAGTTTCCACTGCCTAAACTATCAGGGTAGGGAAGCAGAACAATGAATCCTGCGGTGCTTAGAAGAAAGCGTCCTAGTGGGGACATCATGACAGCGTGTCAGAGATAGGTGCACCTAGACAACTGCCTTGTGATGTTGATTAGATGTGTGCATGTATGTGTCAGAGGTGGATTACAGGTGGAGAGTATCATAATTGGTGCAGTCTTTAAAACCCTTCACCAAAATATTCCACACCTGTGCAAAAAAACATTTTCTCAAACCAGCTCATTCCTCCCTATGTAACAGAGTGCTCTCGGATTGAAACCCAGCCAGAATAAGACATTGGTCTAACTTACGATAGTCGGAAGTGAATCCTTCCAGTGCAGTGTAATATTGCGTTTTGCTGGAAGAGGAGCCAAGTCGAGGAACTTGGTGGAGGGTTTCTCGAACTTAGGGCGGAGAACATGTCTAATAGGACCACTTCGAGGGGAATTTGTTAGTATATGGACCATTGTGGTCCACAGCACCTTGAGAACTCTCTGCCAGTATGAAAGGAGTGTGAGACCAAAACATATGAAGTAAAATTGTATCTAATTGCATATAGCGAGGCGGCTCCTGGTATATTTTGTTTTTGTTAATTCGGCCAGGTGTAAGGTAGGCTTAGTTCAGAATATTAAATTGAATGTACTTAAATCAGAAGCTGCGGGATACTTTGCGGGGATATTCCAATATTTTAGCCCAGTCTGCATCGTGCCGAGGTTCGGCCATGTCGGTCTCCCAGTTAGTAAGGAGAGAAACCCTGGGGTGGTTCCCATGTTACAGGAAAGCTCTGTACACCCATCTTATCAGTTTGCAGTGAGTCCCTATGGTGTAGAGCATCTGGTACACCTCATGTGGGGTTGGTGCTAGGTGGTGGACATGAAATATGGCATTTAATGATTGTTTAAGGTGTTTGTAAGAAAGGAATTGACTGAGTGAAGACTTTACTCTGCCTTGAGGGTTTGGAAATCTAGTAGCTCGTCGTCAAACAAATCCCCCAGTTTTGAGAGACCTGCATCATGCTACTGACGGAGTTGCCCTGAGCGAAGCCGTCCTGTGTGAGTGGGGCCGACGTAGCAAAGTTATTGTAGGAGCGTAGTGAGTTTACGGGTTCTAATAAGTCAAGAGAAAGTTGTGCTGAATAACCCCGGGTAGCATTGGGTAGAATGGTCAGTAGGAAACAAGGGCTAGTGCAGTACCTCTTAAAGTCTTTACGGGTAAACCCTGTCTAATGAAGGAGATGGTCAGATAGCCAGCGAAACACCCATTTGAACTCTGCAGCTAAATAATAGAGTTCTAAGCCTAGAAGTGCTTATCCACACACAGTCACAGGTAGCTTTAGAGTGGAAAGAGCTACCCTGTGGCGCCCGACACCAAATCAGATGTTGGACATGTCAAGGTGTCTAAAGAAGGAACAAGGGATGAGCAGGGGAAGGTTTGCAAAATAATACAATAACCGTCATAGCACTATCATCTTCACTAGTGCCACGTGGCCCATTACTGAAAGCAAAAGAGGAGACCAAAATTCGAACTGGGCTCAGAGGGACCATGTCGCTCTGCCCAGATTTCCATCCTGCAAATCAGTGGGGGAATGGTAAATATTAATCCCTAGGTATCAAAAGGTAACTGATTGGGGAAAACACTACCATATGTTAAAGATGCTGCTTGTTCAACCACTTGACAGTGTCTCTTCTGTTTCCCTCCTATCTGCCGAGACAAATCCCCAGGTACACAATACTTTCTGATACTCATTGCGGGCTCTGATTTTAGGAATGATCCCACCTTGTTCTTCTCTTCCTTATTTGTCCGGTTGTTAGCAACAACCCTTTGAATCAGTTGTTGAGGATTTCTCATCTGATCTTGATTTCATCCTGCTCTTTAATTATCTATGACTGGTAGTCTGGGCTCCCAGTTCTGAGACAAGAGTAGAGTTCCAGGCACACATTCTAGTGCTGTGAGACTACAGACAAGCTGTGGGTACATCCCATCCTGACATTAGGTGCGAGATGGTCACCAACACCATCTGCTCTTCCGGATTCATTTTTTTAGGTTTTTGAGTCCACTGGAGGTTGAGGTGTGCCAGATGTTTTTTTTAAACTGGTCTAAACTATCAGATGATCACTGACTTACCTTAATGTTTACTAAATTGTTAGTCATGGATTTCAAAATGTTTAGAAGCATAATCAAAACATTTGCTGTTACTTTCTCTCCAAGAAAGATTGGGTAGATGTGGGTAAGGGCGATACCTTTGACACTGAGCTCAAGGGTGTTAATTTACTATTAAACAAGGACATATTGTGCCACCTGAATGTAGCATACCCAGAGGCAATCACAAAGACTACAGTGAAAAATAGTGCTGGGTAGAAAATAGTAAATAAATGCACTGCTAAAGTAGTGGGGTATGGCCTCTCCTTGGATGTGTCTGTTAAATTTACCTTTGTCTGGAATTTTTACCTTTTTCCTGAATTTTTTACTGTTCTGTACAGAATTTGCCTCCATGCCAGGCGGTCACCCTATGGTGGTCCTGTAAAGCACTTAACCTTCAAGTTTGCGTTATATATTTAAAACCTGCACTGGTTTGTATAGAGTAAAACCAAAAAACCTGGCTAAATCGCAGCTTCCCTCCTTAAATTGTATGATCTTAGGCAAATATTGTATTTCACCAAAACTTTTTTTCTTCGTTTTTGTGTATGAAACCACTTTGAATATGTGAGTTCAGACTACCAGTTGTACAAAACTATCACTTTTAATAAGTACTTCTCAGTGCAGTGCTACAATGTGTCGTATTAATGTCAAAAATTGCACGTTAAAAAAATCTTTTTTTGAATTGTGAAGAGACTTCATCATATTTTATATGTTTTTAGCATGATTTACGTAGCAAATATTTTTAGGGCTGGGCTCGTGCACGTGATCGAAGCCAGACCCTTGGCTCGGCTCTTCCTGTTAAATTGCCGTCCCCTCGCCCACCCCCATCACTGTAAAACACATAAGTCCAACTGGGAGTTTTATAGGTCATCGCAACCCCGGCCTGTCCTGGGTGTCACAACACACCGGAAACCCCAACCCCCTGACATGTCATGGGGCAACCGCACATGTCCCGGTATATCTTAAAGAACCGCACAAGCCGGCAACACCTCTGGGACTGCTACTTTGGGAGGTGTCAGCAAAAGTTACAATTCGCCATGTCCTAATATGGGGGGGAAATCAGAGGGCAGCAAACTCTTACGGAGCCAGCAGAGGGGAAGGTTAAAGGTCAGTACTCTACGGGTCCCCACTCGGCTCGTTCTCTAGGGGCCACGGATCAGTATAGTTTTGACATGCTTTATTCGGACACGGGTCAGTTTGCCGTGGCACTCTCACGGTGTCTAATGGCAAGAAGTGGCAATGACCGAGACCACAATGCCGCCCGCTCCCCCATACCATGAATACCGTCCGAAACGTCTACTCTTTCACCCAGGCTCTCACACAAAGACCGGGCACGTCACCTGCCAACTGCTTTCTCAGTAGAAGTACCGACTGGTCGGCCATAGTGCGGGGCGTGGACTGGAGCCGCTCCGGGTCAGAACACAGGGCCTGCAAGGAGCCCAGCTGCCATAAGCACCCCAATATCTCCGGCCCAGACAGACTCTATTCCCCCTTCTGCCCCGGCCTTCAGCCACGGACATAGAAGAAAGACAAGCGTTCCAGACGTTCCAGTGCCCGAATTCATGCCTTAGTAAACGACGCGGCCATGTTAAAGCTTGTGTCTTTCGTTCTTATTCAAGAGAAAGAATAGTAAATCAAAAAGGTGCGACTTTTTAATTAGCTTTGTGACAAAAGTAGTCACAATGGTGCACTTCTAGAGGAAATTATTTATAACAAACTCTAATGCAAAATTAGACATCGCTGTTCAATTATATCTTTATAAATTATTTATTGTAAAGCAATTTACTAATAAGTCCTATTTTAACCAACGAGAAATAAATTACCTCAACTTTGACAAAAAATAATTGAAACACTGGTGTAATACTTCCTTTTCAAGATGCCGCCATATTTCAGCACCACTGACTAGCCTTTTGCGGTAGTTTCGCTGCCAATTCTACGCCTCCGGGGCCGGAATGTGATTCTTGGCTTCCTGCTCTAGAACGGTAGAGCCAGACCATGTTAGGAGACCGAGAGGCCATCTTTGAAGAGCATAAATTACTATTTAAAACTTTTCCAAGAACCTATACTTCTGTTTGCACTTTGGCATGCCTATAAAGCATGCTATCATTATTATTATCTATGTTGTGTATGAAATGTCGAAAACTATTAAGACGGAAGTGTGAAAACAATTCGTTGTAAAGTTATCCAAGTTATAGATAATCACCTATTAACAAGTATTGGCAAAGCATTTAGATATGGTTTATGAATGGACGATCCTGGAAGTTCCTCTTTCGTTACCTGTGAGTTTAGTAACCCGATACCTCAGATACTCTGTCACTCAGCAGTTCTGATGCATCCATTCACCCACTAATTTTTAGATTCATCCACGTACCCTTCCAAAATAAAACACTAACAAACACAAGAAGCATATGCAAGATATACTAAAAGTATAAAAGTAAGAAAACGAAAAATGCTGCTGCACAAACCAGGGGCATATATCTTTGACACTGTTAATCACAACACTCTTCTGAACACTTTAAATCAAAGAATGGGTTTTGAAGGCACAGTGCTCAAATGGTTTGAATCATTCCTCTCGGGCAGATCTCAGATGATCAAAATACAAACTTGTCTCTCTACATCAATGGCTGTAGGACAAGGCGTCCCTCAAGGCTTGATCCTCATTCCCACCCTGTTCAATCTTTACCTGGAACTGCTGGGAAATCTCCTAAAAAAAACTGGGATCAATTATCACCTCTCTGCTGATGACACCCAAATCTACCTAGAGGTGTCTCCGCACACAACATTTCAATCTTCAACACCACTCTCAACTCCATCCAGGATTGGATGTCAACTCATCAACTAATTCTAAATCCTTCTAAAATGGAATTCCTTCTTCTTTCTACCTCACTCCTCCTCCTGTTCAATCATGGATAGTCAATCTGAACATACTTTTTTTTGGAATATTTTCATTGATACATTTTATTCGAAAATATTACATAAATACATTCTTATACTTTGGACGAAGAGCAACGTAAGGTTTAAGCATTTACATCTGGCAGGAAGCGACATTAACATAAATCTTTTCCAACATGGTCTTCATTCAAGACATTGTGTGAAAATACATACAGATTTATCGCATCGTCGTGGAGTATGGGGGGGTCTTGTATCTTATCCTTCCAGCGGCCCCACTTCTGGTCTAGAGTCCGCTATATTACTTTCCATTTCCAACCCATAGTATCTCAACCAGGGACCCCAGATCTTTGTACATTTTTTTGGGCACCCTGTTGCCTGGTATATCACCTTTTCCGCCCCCATGTACAGATCCATACCTTTTCTCCATTCTGCCATTGTGGGAAGGTTTGTGGCCCCCCAGCGTTTGGCAATGTCTCTCTTGGCTACCATAAGTCCCAAGTTGCACAGTACGAGTTTGTGGCTAGGGAGATCCTCTTCTGTGGGGATGCCTAGCAGAACGTACTTGGGATCTACTGGTAGCTGTGACTCCACTACCCTGCCCATCTCCTCTATTATTTGGGTCCAGTATGAATTTATGAGGTGACATTCCCATAGTGTATGGATAAAGGTCCCATTTTGTGTCCTGCAACAGATACATTCCAGTGACTTGGCCCTTCCTATTTTGTCTAAACGCGCCCTATCAAAATAGGCCCTATGTAAGACTTCAAATTGTATTAAACCTAGCCTTAGTTTTATGGCAACCTCCCGTGGGTGCATTAGTGTCGCTTCCCAGTCTATGTCCTCTATCTCGCCTGTGGTTTTTTCCCATTGTGCTCTAAGAGCCTTCCGGTTATCTGGCATGTTGTTGTTGAGTGTTTTGTATATCCATGAGATGGATTTTGCTCTATAGTAGTCTGGCCTCTAGTGGTGCAAATTCTGGGACATCTAATATACCTAACTTCCCTGCTGTCCAGGCGTGTTGCAATTGTAAGTATTTGTATCTTTGGGTTTCGCTCAGCTGAAATTCATGTTGTAGTGAGCTGAATGTGAGCAGGGGGCCTTTTTCTTGTATGCCGCAGAGTCTGGAGATCCCTATTGTGTCCCAAGGTTTGAAACCCTGCAGTTTGGCTCATTCTGGGAGGCGTGTCCCTTCCCACAATGGCGTCTCTCTTGTATACTTCCCGTCCCATTTCATTTGGCTCTCCGCCACCTTCCATGCTTCTATTGTTATTTGAGTAGCTGGGACCAATTTCCGTATACATATATATATTCCACAAAAATCCTCATTCAAGGATGACGACGCCTTGTGTAGCTGGTTAGAATTACTTTATTCGGCCACCATCGATGGTGGCCGAATAAAGTAATTCTAACCAGTTACACAAGGCGTCGTCATCCTTGAATGGAATTGCAATTCAGGCTCAGGACAAAGTCTTTCTGCCTTCGTGAAATGCTGGGCAGACGCGTTTCAGCCTCACGGCTTTCCTCAGTGCCCGCTTCACTTCAAAAGATGTTACACCTGGAGGCTAGAACTAAATCTAAGTAGATCTTCACTGATTGGTGTACAATACTGGCCCATCCTCCACGGCTTCCAATTGCGCCATACCTGCAATGATCCATGTCAGAATTTTGTGCCTTCCGCTGTAAGTGCAGATACAGTGATGTGCATACTCAAACACCTAGTGGTGTCCCAAACATTGCTGGCCACGGAAAGCACACTTCCTCCGGCAGGCCAAAACAGGAGGCAGATGGTAATCCAACTCAGACAACCTTCACGCAGTGGGAACTGCTTCCTTTCTCCCCATATGGCACCAACATTCAGTGAGTATCTTGTACCATATATATATATATATATATATAGTGAAGGTGCGAGCGGGGTTGGAATTGAAGCGTCTCTAGGGTGTATGTTGGATGGTCGCCTGGCAAGTGGCCCCATTCATTTAGGGCCACCAAGTGAGCAGCTTGGTAGTAGGACCTTATGTCCGGGAGGGCTATTCCTCCATTGTATTGGCTGCATTGCAGAATCTGAAGAGCCACCCTCGGGTGTCCCCCATCCCACAGAAGTGTGCAGGTCTCCCGATCTATTATCTTAAAAATCTCCTCTGGGATTTTATGGTATGTGTTTTGGAGAATATAGAGCTGCTTGGGGAGGGTGATCATTTTGAACATTGCTGCTCTACCCAGCAGTGTCAAAGGGAGCTTTCTCCATCTTTCCATATCCCTGTGGAATTCCCTCAGTATCTTTTTGATATTGTGGTCAATGCTAGCCTCTAAATTGGTAGTTATATAGCAGCCAAGGTATCGGAACCCTTCTTTCTCAATACGTAGTTGTCTCGATAGTCACAATGTGGTTGGGCCTCCTCCTACTGTATAAAAACTGGATTTGTCCCAATTTACCTGGTACCCTGCCTGATGCCCATATTCGTAAAAAATCTGTAATATTGTGGGTAGTGTCTTGTCTGGGTCGGTGACGTATAGAAGTATATCGTCTGCATATAATGAAATCTTTTCATCTCTGAGCATCCCCTGTTCGTCTCTAAAGCCTCTTATGCCTGGGTGGTCTCAGATTAGGCACGCCAGTGGATCCACGATCAGAGTGAATAACAGAAGGGAGAGGGGGCATCCTTGCCTGGTGCCCTGGCTTATTGGGAAGTCTGATGACATTGCTCCGTTTACCCGTACCTGTGCCCTCGGGTTAGTATATAGTAAGTCTATCCACGCCAAAAACTTCGGTCCAAATCCAAATTCCACTAATACTTGTTTCATGAATGGCCAGTGCACGGCATCGAATGCCTTCTCCGCATTCAATGATAAAATTATGTGTGGGTCTGCTCTATTTCATACTGTGTCTAACCAATTGGCGAGTCTACGTAGGTTAAATCTTGTTGCCCTCTTGGGCATGAAGCCCGACTGATCGCCATGTATAAGGGTGGTGATCACTGACAACAGTCTTGTGGCTAAGATCATGGCCAGTATTTTGGTTTCAATATTCAGTAGGGAGCTAGGTCGATATGACCCGCAGTCTAGTGCCGGCTTCCCCGGCTTGTTAATCACGACAACGGTGGCGCTACGGAGATCTAGTGGCAGGGACCCTTCCGTTTGTGCCATCAGGAACAACTGAAGGAGGTGTGGACATGACAGACTGGCGTTAGTCTTAAAAAATTCTGCCGGTATTCAGTTTGGACCCGGGGTCTTACTTGATTTTTGTTTCGCTATGGCCGTCATTACTTCTTCTAAGGTTAATTTGCCTCCGAGGACAGCTTGGTCTTCTCCGCCTAAGGTAGGTATATTTAATTTGCTTAGATAGCTAGCAATTTGAGGGGTTTCTGCTAATGCCCTGGCTTTGTAGAAGTCTGCATATTAACGTGCAAAGGCATCTGCTATGCTCTGGGCTTCCCTGTGCGTCACACCCTCTTCCTAGTTGGCTGTTATCCATCTGGAGTCTCTCTCTTTTTTGCATAGCCATGCTAGTAACCTCCCTGCTCTATCTCCAGTTTCATACAGGCGATGGTGCATCGCCATCAGTTGCGTCTTTGCTTCTTGTCTGGCTAACGCCTGGTACTCCCTACTGGTGATTGCCATCTGACGAAGTGTCTGCGGATCCTTATCTGGGAGCACTTGTTTCTCCAGATCTATAAGCTTACATTCCAAGGCTTCAACCTCCCTAGTCTCTTTCTTTTTCTTGTGTGCAATTATATTTTGTGCCCTGTCCCGGAGCATCATTTTGAATGCCTCCCATAAGACTACTTCTGATGGCACTGTGCCTTAGTTTTCACTAAAATATAGCACTCTAATCTCCTTTGCTACTGCTGAGTCTCTGAGGTCCCAAGCATTGAGTTTCTACCCTATTCGACGTCCGTGAGTTTTCTCACTCACCGTCCTCCATAAGGGTGAATGGTTAGATAGCCCTCTTGCTAGATATTCAATCCTTCTGGCCTCCCCTATCTCTCCTGCTTGTACAAGGAGCTAGCCTAGAGAACACCTTGTGCACCCCAGAGAAAAATGAGTATGTGCGGTCTGTCGGATGGTGTCTGCGCCAGATATCGACCAGGCCCATTGTTTGTATTAGTTCTGCTAGTCGTGTCAGGTCTTTCTGTCCCTTGGTAGTGCATGAACGGTCTAAGCCTGGCTCAACCACATCATTAAAGTCTCCTCCTATTATGTGTGTTGAGGATTTGGAATCTAGTATAATCCCCGCCACCTTGTCTAGACTGCCTTTTTGCAATCCTGGGGGGGCATATAGACTGACCAGGGTGATATCCCTTTGTCCCCAGAGCCCCTGGACTGCCACAAAGGTACCATTGGGGTCTTTCCAGGTTTTGTTGATTCGAAATGGGGGGTTTCTTTTTATAAGTATGGCTACTCCTCTCGAACAGATGTGAATCCTACGTGTGCCAGAGTTGTATATGATCCTCTACTGAGGAACGCACAATGGGTACCCCTCAGGTGCGTTTCTTGAAGCAGGATCATATCTGGCTTTAATCTCTTTAAGTAGTTGGCCACCAACCCTCTCTTAATTTTATTACCTAGCCCATTGACATTCCATGTCAACACCATGTAGCCCCCTCACCCTGCACTTCGACGGGTGATCTTGTGGTCTAACCATGTTTCCAGTGTCCAGATCTGTGTGTGCTCTTCGCCACCCCTACTTCTATATTCTCTTCGTCTGGTATTTGAAGCTAAACAACCTTTTCTTCGTGGCCACTCAAAGTTCAACTCCCAAGCTTTGGTCCCCCCACCCCACTCTCCCCTTACCCACGCCCCTAACCCCAATGGTCAACATGACAACTTCGGCGTAGGTGAAGACTGAGAGGTCTGTGCCCCCCCTGTTTATTCACCCCTTAAGTATACCCCCTACCCTATTAGTCCCAAATGAAAGGGGGGTGTGTGCCCTATCTTACGCACTACTCCCCCTAGGTGTTGTGCGTGCAAGTGTTTCGGGGCACTTAATGCCGGCTTACTGTCCTCTGGTCTCCGTTCAGCCCAGATAGTTCAACCTTCCTCGCCTCCCTCCTGTATCTGCTGTGGTTTGATTCATTGGTCAGCCTCGACTGGGTTCAGCTCTTCCATGTGTGTGATCTTCTGAAGTAATTGGTGGTTTCTATCATGCAATCTTGTTCTGGTAGTTCTGGGGTGATGTGCACACTGGCCCTAAATTGTTTCCATTTGACCAGTTTTTCTTGCTGTTCTTCTTCTGATTCCGTGGAGGGTATTTCCTCTGTGGACCATTTGCTTCGTCTGAGGGGCATCTCCACCAGTTTCTTGCTCATCCAGTTGGGTCTATGGCACCTCAGGTCTCTCCTTTGTTTAGGTTCTGTGTCCCGTCTTGAAGCTGTATTCAGGGCTTCGTGAGATTCATATTGGCATCTCAGTGGTGGACGCTCTTCCACCCAAGACCAGGCCTCTTCCGGCTTCTGGAAGAAGAGGGATTCTCCCTAGTATATGACTTTAAGTTTTGCTGGGAAGAGCAGCATGTACTGCAGTTGGAGCTGTCTCAATTTTGCTCTCACTGGGTCAAAAGTACGTCTCTGTTTCTGAACTTCCCTTGAGTAGTCTGGGAAGACCATAATCTTGGTGGTCTCGTCCGAACTTCCTCCAGTTTTCTCATCTCTCTCAGTATCATGTCACGCTCTTGAAAGTTAAGGAAGCGGGCTATTAGAGGTCTTGGTGAAGCTCCCATCGGTGATCTGGTGGTGGGTATTCTATGCGCTCTTTCGACAATAAAGCATGACGAGAACTGTGCTGTTGGGAGGGATTCCTTAAGCCATCGGACTAGAAAAGTACCTGCATCTGTTCCCTCTATTCCCTCTGGAAATCCCACAAAGCGTAGGTTGTTCCTACGTTCCCTGTTTTCTGCATTTACACCTTCCAGGCAACTTCTTTCAGGGTGGCAGTGAGAACTGTGACTTCTTTACGAAGCGTGTGTGATATGTCCTCCACTTCCGATATGCAATGTTCTGCCTGAGTCACTCTTTCAGACACGTTTCGTAGGTCTTGTCTCAGGAGGGTTATCTCAGAGCGCACCTCCACTATCCTACCTTCTAGTGCTTCCCTGGAGGACTGTATCGTTTGCAGGAGAATCGTGTTATCTGGTGGTGGCGGCATTTCTCCTTCGGCTACCTTTCCTTAACGGTCCAGTTTGCCTTGCCTTGACTGCTTTGGTTCTTTATCTCTGGCCATTGTGTGTCTTTGGTTCCCCGTCTCAGGATAAGGCGCCTTAGCTCTTTAAGGTAGCAACCTGTCCATCTCTATTCCATTATCTTTTAGCTGGGCAGTATTTTGTTCCCGGTCACTGGTGGGACCACCCTCCTCACTCTTGGCCGCTTCGCCCAGTTTACCGTATGCCACCATGACTCACTGGCCCTCTCACAGATGCGGTCGGGTCCTTCCTTCGGTATGGTGTCTGGTTTGTCTTCGAGGCGCGCCCTAGTCTCTGACCTCACTGCTGATGAGTGGTGGGGTTGCCCCCCCTAGCCCTCCGCTCCACTATTCCCCTCTTCCAAAAGGGATCTTAGGTGGCTCTTGGGTGGCCCACGTGCTAATGCCTTCTCTTGGTGCCTTCACTACTTCCCGCTTGCTCACTGCTGCTTTCTCTTGTTGTTTATGGTCTGGCTATATGGAACCAACTTCTAATCCATGTGGGCGGATCACCTCTATGCCGCCGCCTAGGACTCTGTGTGCCCTCCGGTGGTGACGGGATGACTTCACCTTCCAACAGCCAGCCTCTCACTGGCGTTCCTCCCCCGAAGTTCGTTTCAGAGAGGCCGGGTCCACAGAAGAGCACTGGGTTATTCCTCTCTGACCTCCGCAGGGCCCGGTACCTCCCAGGCTACTCAGGTCGGCCTTGCTCTCACTTCAGCAGGACCCCGTCGGGTTTCCAAAAGACCCAGTCACTGGATCGTCTTCTTGTAGCCGGCCCGCCCACTTCAGTTCGTGGCTGCTCCTCGCCTCTGGCCGTCGGGAGCTGCACCCCGGCCCTAGCTCTCGGCTCATCAGTGTCTCATGGGCCTCAGTTGCCTTCCCCTTCCCGGCCTCCGTATTACGTCTGTCTGGGCAGCAGACTGATCCCCCTCCCCCCGGGGTCTTCCAGGCCTGTACCAATCGGTATTCTGACCTTTCACCCAGTCGCGAGGGAGACCAGGGGTGCCTCAGAGGTCCGTTTTAACTGCTGCCCTGCCAGCTTTAACCCTGTCTGGGGTCGCCTGTATTCAGTTTCGGCCACGATCCGTCCGGGGTCGCACCCACACTCAGGCTCTCAGGCTGCTCACCCTCGCAGGCCGCTGACAACCCAGTCTCTCTGGCGTCGATGCTGCATCCGGCCAGGATGTAGTAGGGGTTCTTGGGTTGGGCTGGTCCCGTGGCGGTCCACCTTTCACCAGAGTCTGCCCCGTCACTGCCCAGGCTTCGGGTCTGCATGCTGGTCTCAGGCGTCTCGGGCTTCCCCCCGTCGCCGCTTCGCCTCAGCTCCAGGCCCGACCTCTTCCCACGGATGTTGGGCTTTCCGGTGGGAATATTGCCGGTTTCTCCTGTGCCGAGGTATCGTTTGCAGGTAAGGATGGCGATTAAGGGACAGGATTTGGGGTCGGATTCAATTTGGGCTGTCGGAGCCTCCGGAGTTTGCGACGACGCGGCCATGTTGTTAGCCACGCCCTAATCTAAACATACTTAACAGCAAACCTATCATTGTTGACAGCGCCAAATCCCTAGGCGTCATCCTAGACAAAAGGCTGAACCTACATTCCCATATCAATACCATCGCTAAGAATGCACCCTACCAACTACACCTTCTCTGGGGGGTTTCGCATTTCTTTCCTGAGCAAGACCTAAAAACTTTGGTCCAATATTTGGTTCTCTCCAGATTGGGCTACTGCAACTCTCTTTGCTGGTCTCCCCAAAACCCATTTTTCCCCTCTAAAACCCACCTTTCCCCTCTAAAATCCATCTTCCATTCAGCAGCACGATTTTGTTTATGGGGCCAAAGCCTTGCACACTTCCACCTCTCTCTACCTGGCGAATAAACTCAAAATCTCAGGCGGCTCTAGACCTTCATGCAATGCTGAAAACTTACTGCTCGAACCTCCTACTTTCAAAAGGGAAAGATTTATGGCTCAATCCTTCTCAGGCAATGCGACTAGAATTTGAAACTCGCTTCCACCAATCCTCCGAACCACCGCTTCTTCTGGACTTTCAAAACAGATCTTAAAACTCTTCTCTTCCAAAGACACTTCCAGGAATAATTCAACCAATTTCATGACCCTCTTGGCCGCTTGGCATTCACATGAGCTCAACTTTGTAAATATATATTCTATACCTGTATTAAACTAATTTTGCCACCTTTAATTTTTTTTATAATCCTGATTGTATACATAACTTGTTAGTGTGTAAATTCCATCATGTGTACCTTGTTTTACTTAATTGGTTCTATTGTAAAGTGCTCTGACACCGTTGGGTAAAGTTCACACTATATAAAGCTGCATTAAATAAATCAAATAAATAAAAATTGGTAAAAAGTTAGATATATCAGTGAGGAGCCATTTGGAATGGTATTGTGTAAAGTGATTAACTACTGTACCAATCCAGGATAGCTGCATGTTACTTCTAAATGTGAAGTTCATTGTGGAACGGTGATACACTATGGATACTACCCTTCAAGACAGCTGCACATTTTAGAAGCAGTGGCGAAATGCAATGTGGTGCACTGCAGATGAAATGAGCAGTGTAGAAGCTGCTCAGTAGCATTGTTTTAATCAATCAATCAGGGGTTTATAAAGCGCGCTACTCACCCGTGAGGGTCTCAAGGCGCTGGGGGGGGCGGGGTGCAGCTCCGGAGCAGTCGAAGAGCCAGGTCTTGAGGCTCTTCCTGAAGGTGTGCAGAGTGGGGGAGCGTCTGATGTTGACTGGGAGCTCGTTCCAGGTCCTTGCTGCGACGTAGGAGAAGGCTCTTCCGCCTGCTCTGGTTCTGCGGATGCGTGTGGTCTCTGCCAGGGCGAGGTCGGCGGAGCGGAGGTTCCTTTTGGGTACGTGGAAGGAGACTCTTTCGTTGAGGTATTTGGGTCAGATGTTGTGGAGGGATTTGTAGGCGTGGGTGAGTAGCTTGAAGGTTACTCTCTTCTCGATGGGGAGCCAGTGGAGGTCTCATAGGTGCTGGGTCATGTGCTCGTGTCGTGGGGTTCCGAGGACGAGTCTGGCTGTGGTGTTCTGGATGGTTTGGAGCTTGTGTAGCATGGTTTTGTAGATTCCGGCATAGAGGGTGTTACCATAGTCCAGTCTGCTGGTTATGAGTGCGTGGGTGATGGTATTTCTGCATTTGGGGGGTATCCACTTGAAGGTCTTGCGGAGGATGCAGAGGGAGTTGAAGCAGGTGGAGGCGATGGCGTTGATCTGGCGGGTCATGGTGAGGGAGGAGTCTAGGATGATGCCGAGGTTTTGGGCGTGGTCTGAAGGAGTGGGTGGGTTTCCGAGGGCGGAAGGCCACCAGGTGTTGTCCCAGGTGGTGGAGGAGGGTCCAAGGACGAGGACCTAAGGAGTAAGACCTCCGACCCTCGGTCTAGGTCCACTCTCTCCCCGGAGCTCCGCTGCGCCGTCTCTTGCCTCCAGACCCCGACCTCCTCCTTGGGAGGTTCGAGGCTGCTGCCGCTCCTGCGCCTGCTGCCCGCTCCAACTGGGACCAGACTGCCTGCAACCACCGTAACCTTTCTCAGCCGTTTTTTTTCCTTAATTTTTCCCTGTTGTACCACTGTTATTGTGCCCATCTGTGTCTTGCTCTAATTCCACCACTGTTTTTATTTTCTCTTGCCTGCCTGTTCCTTTCACCTTTCGCCGCTGCTGCCCCTGCGGCCCCTCCCCCCCGGAATCCTCCCCCGGAATTACCCCGCTACCGCCTCCCAGCCTCTCCTCCCTCCCACCTCCCCTACTTAATGGCGGCCGCTGCGGGGGAGCGCGAGTAAGACCTCCAACCCTCGGTCTAGGTCCACTCTCTCCCCGCAGCTCCGCTGTGCCGTCTCTTGCCTCCAGACCCCGACCTCCTCCTTGGGAGGTTCGAGGCTGCTGCCCGCTCCTGCGCCTGCTGCCCGCTCCAACTGGGACCAGACTGCCTGCAACCACCGTAACCTTTCTCAGCCGTTTTTTTTTCTTAATTTTTCCCTGTTGTGCCACTGTTATTGTGCCCATCTGTGTCTTGCTCTAATTCCACCACTGTTTTTATTTTCTCGTGCCTGCCTGTTCCTTTCGCCTTTCGCCGCTGCTGCCCCTGCGGCCCCTCCCCCCCGGAATTCCCCCGCTCCCGCCTCCCAGCCTCCTCCTCCCTCCCACCTCCCCTACTTAATGGCGGCCGCGCGCGCCGGCGCACTGAAGGCGCGCCAAAGGCAAGCCTGTCTGTGCCCGTCCGCGACCCGAACGCGGCCAGCGCCAGGAACCCTAGACCTCCCACTACCCATCGCTACGACACCACCACCCTCCTCGCACTCAACCCTGGAAGACTTAGAGAATGCCAACAGGCCTCGCTGAACACGACCCACGGCCAGTTCTCCTGCCTCCACTGCCGCCAGACCCTCACCGCCACCCCGGTCTCCAACACCACCGACGCCAGCACCGGCGACACCCTAAAATGCATCCTCCTCAACGTACGCTCCGTACACAAACACGCCATGGAAATCTGGAACCTACTTGACTCTCTCTCGCCCGACATCGCCTTCTTCACAGAGACCTGGACCAACGCATCCTCCGCCCCCGACATCAGCACCGCCATCCCAGACGGATACAAGATCCAGAGGAAAGACCGCCCCAACTACCCAGGAGGGGGCCTCGCCATCGCCCACAAGAGCACCCTCCACCTCACCACCTTCAGCGAAACCTTCCCTCCGCCGAACACCTGCACTTCCAGATCCAGACCACCCCCAAAGCCACACTCCGAGGAACCCTCATCTACAGACCCCCGGCCCCAGAACACCCTTCGCCACCACCATCACCGACTTCATCGCACCCCACGCCATCGCCTCAACAAACTACATACTCATTGGAGACCTGAACTTCCACCTCGACAACCCCAGCGACCCCAACTCCACTATCCTTCGTGACAACCTCGCCAGCATCGGACTTAAACAACTCGTCAACACACCAACCCACAGAGCAGGACACACCCTCGACCCCATCTTCACGGCAGGAAACAGCGTCCAATTCAGCCACACAATGCAGCCGCCATGGACCGACCACCACTGGGTACACTTCGCCATCAACAAACCCAAGGCACCCAAACCAGCCCCACGCCCACCTCGAAGGAACTGGAGCAAGGTTACCGACGAGCAACTTAACTCCACCCTCACCCAAGACAACCACACCTGGGCACCCGACGCAAACGATGCAGCCATAGAACTCCACACCTGGATCTCCAACTGCGCAGATGAGCTCGCCCCGCTACGCAACCCTGACAGACAACGCCCCAGGAAAGCCGCCTGGTTCACCACCGCTCTCCAAGAAGCCAGACGCACCTGCAGACGCCTGGAGAAGAACTGGAGAAACACCAAGACAACCAAAAACCACACCACCTACAAGGACGCCATGACGGACTACCACAACCAGATCAGAGCCACCAAGAGGTACTTCATCCACAACAAAATCCTGGCCAACTCCACCAACTCCAAGGAACTTTTCAGTGTCATTCAAGAACTCACCAACCCACGCAGCGAAGCCACAGACATCACCCCATCCCAAGACCTCTGCGACAAGCTTGGAACCTATTTCCACCTCAAGATCGAAAACCTCTACGACAACTTCATCGACCATCCACCAGGTGCCACAGGCGGCCCCCTGCCCCCCAGAAACACCAGCCAGCCCACCATCTCCAACTGGACACCGATCACGGCCGAAGACACCGCCTCGACCATGAAAAGCATCCACTCGGGGCCCCCACCGACCCCTGCCCCCTCACATCTACCACAGAACCGCGGCCGCCATCGCACCCGAACTACAATGCACCATCAACACCACCTTCAAAACAGGCACCTTCCCAGATGACTGGAAGCGTGCAGAAGTCAGACCCCTGCTCAAGAAGCCCACAGCTGACCCCACTGACCTCAAGAACTATCGGCCCATCTCACTCCTCCCCTTCGCAGCCAAAGTTGCAGAGAAAACAGTCAACAGGAAACTGACACGATTCATTGAAGAGAACGCCGTCCTCGACCCATCCCAATCCGGATTCCGAAGCAATCACAGCACAGAGACCGCCCTACTTGCCGCCACAGACGACACCCGCACCCTCCTGGACCAAGGCCACTCCGCAGCCCTCATCCTACTCGACCTATCAGCGGCCTTCGACACCGTCTCCCACCGCACACTAGTCGCCAGACTACACGACGCAGGCATACAAGGAACAGCCCTGGACTGGATCCGATCATTCCTCACCGGAAGAAGCCAAAGGATCAGACTCCCACCCTTCCTCTCCGACCCCACGAAAATCACCTGCGGAGTCCCACAGGGTTCATCACTGAGCCCCACCCTCTTCAACATCTACATGGCCCCCCTCGCAGCCATCGTCCGACAACACAGCCTCAACATCGTATCCTACGCCGACGACACCCAGCTCATCCTCTCCCTCACCAAATACCCCACCACTGCCAAACTCAACTTCCAGAAAGGAATGCAAGACGTCGCAGTCTGGATGACCAACAGCTGCCTGAAGCTCAACGCCGAGAAGACAGAAGTCCTCGTCCTCGGTACCACCCCTTCTGCATGGGACAGCACCTGGTGGCCGACCGCCCTTGGAAGCCCACCTACCCCCTCAGACCACGCCAAGAACCTCGGCATCGTACTCGACTCATCACTCACCATGAACCGACAGGTCAACGCCGTCACCTCCAGCTGCTTCAACACCCTCCGCATCCTCCGCAAGACCTTCAAGTGGATCCCCCCTGAGTCAAGGAAGACAGTCACCCACGCACTCATCACCAGCAGACTGGACTATGGAAACGCACTCTATGCCGGCATCAACAAGTCCCTACTCCGCAAACTCCAGACAATACAGAACACCGCCGCCAGACTCGCCCTCGGCATCCCCCGACACGAACACATCAGCCAACACCTACGAAGTCTCCACTGGCTCCCCGTGGAGAAAAGAGTCACTTTCAAAATCCTCACTCAGGCCTACAAATGCCTACACAACAACGGACCCAAGTACCTCAATGACAGAATCAACTTCCATGTACCCAAAAGAAACCTCCGATCTTCCAACCTCGCACTGGCCGAAACTCCGCGCATCCACAGAGCCAGAGCAGGCGGAAGATCCTTCTCTCACATTGCAGCCAAGACCTGGAACCAGCTACCGGCAGACATCAGACGCGCCCCCTCCCTGAACACCTTCAGGAAGACCCTCAAGACCTGGCTCTTCGGCTAAACAGATCTGCGCACCCCCCCCCCCTCAGCGCCTTGAGACCCTCACTGGTGAGTAGCGCGCTTACAATTCCCTGATTGATTGATTGACCTCTGTCTTCTCCTAGTTGAGCTTAAGGCAGCTGTTGTTCATCCAGGCTGCGATGTCTTTCATTCCTTCCTGGAAGCTGAGTCTGGTGTCTTCGGGGTTCTTTGTGAGGGAGAGGATGAGCTGGGTGTCGTCGGTGTAGGATACTATGCTGAGCCCATACTGTCTGACGATGGCGGCGAGGGGGGCCATGTAGATGTTGAAGAGCGTGGGGCTGAACGAGGATCCTTGGGGTACTCCGCAGTTGATCTCTGTGGGTTCGGAGAGGAAGGGTGGGAGTCTGATCCTTTAGGTTATGCCGGTGAGAAAGGAGCGGATCCAGTCGAGGGCGGTTCCTCGTATGCCGGCGTCGTGGAGTCTGGCTGCGAGAGTGCAGTGGGAGACGGTGTCGAAGGCTGCGGTGAGGTCTAGTAGGATGAGGGCCGCAGTGTTTATGGAGATGAATGGCACAAAAAAAGCACAAAAGGAATGAGACAAGGAAAGAAAAAAAGGGGGACCTATAAAAGAAGATAATTAAAAACTAAAATGACTGAAACACAAACCCTGGCACTGAAGCACACTCTATTTTAGCCAGATGTACTCAATTGATCAGGCAAAATGCTGTAATTCAAAGGGCAATTGGGATAATGACTGAAGTAGGTTGACCCATTGCTGTCCTGGGTGGGAACAGAATATGAATGACACTTAAACAGACCAATGGCTGACGAGGGCTGACCCAAAGTATCACAATCTTTGTATTTGTAGGCATGCATTTGTTATGTATTTTTTGTATTACAATAGTCTGACAGACAACTAAAGCTGTCAGGCTGAATCGAAAAAGTACTTTAATACTCGTACTCCTAAATGCTACCCATAAAATTACAAACATGTATATAATCCAATCTTAAAAGCCTATTGCCTTAACATATGTTTTTCATTATAAATAAGTCAGCCCTACTATCTTTGTCATAGATTTTTGTAATAAACAGAACACACATAAGAGCAATTGACATATCGTTTACCAATTTACCAATCAGGACTGTAGCGTTTATCATTGGCTTATCATCATACGCAACACTGGCATAATGCATTGAGCATAAGCTTTCCCACAAAGGAACCATTTGCATACTGTCATAAAGCTACAAATGTGTACAAAATGACAGTTGGCAATACAATATACACCTATCCTAGGTGGGCATAACGGGGATTCTCACAGTGGAAATCTTATACCCAAGGGTTTGCAAAGTGTAACAAACACCAAAACCCTTGCCTACTGTCTTAATCTCTAAGTATCCATGTAACAAAATGTCTGAGTACAGGCTTTACCACAGTGTAATATCAATTCTCTCTTGCTGTGTTATGTTATGTTTTGTTATAACATGTCTAAAGTATAACAAATACCCCAAGGGGGGTCCTGGCGCTAACAGAGCACTGCACACTATCAACAGGTGAGTAGTCCTAAATCTTGGAAAACTAAGTCCTCAATGCTTTCCTAAAATGTAAGAAAAATGGGATCTTGCAAAGAGTGGAAGGGAGTTTATTCCAAAGGTTTGCAGCTCTAACCAAGAATGTTTTATTCCCCGAGTGGTCTGCTTAGTTCTTGGTACAACCAGCAGCCGGGCTTCAAATGTTCATAAACAGCGCATGAGTACACAGTAAATTAATTTTTAGGTAGTCAGGCCAATATAATGAATTACTTTAAAAACATGGCACAAAGACTTAAAGACAACCCTCTTTTTCACTGGAAGCCAGTGCAGAGCCTTTCGGGTTTCAGAAGCAGAGGAAAACGCTGGAAGTCCTAAGGCCAATCTGCCTACTGAATTTTGGACCCTCTGTAGCTTCCTGATTAGGCATATGTCTATCGCCAAGAAAAGGGAAGCTGTGGTAATCCAGAAGACTTAGTATATTTGCTGGGATCACAACAGAATGGGTGCTATATGGGAGAAGAGGCAGGATTTTCTTCAATTTTATTCTATGTTTTGAGAAGCAATTAGGTTGATCCATGAATACTTTGTACCATACAAGCAATAGATCTTGATTACACTGTCATCAAAATCTTTTTCCCAATAATTTCAATTACCCTCCTCCCCCATCCCTTCCACACACAAACATAGCGCTCAAGCTCAGTGTGAGGGCTGTCTCTACGCCTCACCAATTGTTCTAACATGCTAATATTTTGTTAATGTTCAATAGTTCAAGTCTAATGCTCGAAGTCTATGGGGTCTAGTTAAACTTGGTTCCATTTCTAGCAGGTGGTTGATTAGATGTTGCCATATTCGTGGAAACTTATCCCATTGATTATCCAAATTATACATTATTTTTTTCCCTGGCCAATATACTCCAGAGTTTCAAGCACCATCGAGTGACTGTAGGGGCTTGCTTTTTTCCCCAGTCTGCTGGCTATGAGTTGGTTTGCAGATGTTAGGAGGTGTTAAGTAAGTGTTCTTAATGCTTTGCTAATGCCTCAGTCTCTTGAACCCCTGGGTCTCAGCATAATCAATGCCGGATCTTCAACAATATATAAACTCGTTATTCGTTTGATACGGAAGAGAATTTCTTTTCAGTCCTAGCTTTCCTTGTGTATCTCCAACATACCTCCTGCATATTCGGGTAAATCTGTTTGAACCATTTTGGTGTACAAGTGTACAAGTGCTACTTCAGTTTGCACCTTTGTTCTATATTTTCAACATTTTACTGTTCATTAGTTGTATCCTTCGATAGTTTTTCCCACTCAATGTCGGGAAACAACCTTTACAACGCATGCATTACATCGCATGCCATTAGATCGCGGTTTTTACAACGCAAGTCGTTACAACGACTTGCGCTGGAGGGCGCTATAGGACAAGGAATAGTTTAATTTACTATCCAACACCTTCCCTACTGTACGTAGGCTGGAGTTGGAATAGTAAATTAAACTACTCCTAAGTCCAGCGCCCTCCAACGCAAGTCGTTGTAACGACTCTGCGTTGTAAAACCGCGATCTAATGGCATGCGATGTGAATGCATGCGTTGTTTCGTCATACATTCCTCAATGTCTCTTCTTAACATTGTTTCCAAATTGTCTTTGGAAGCCCCAAAGGTTTTGTTTTTCCCTGTTTTTCAATATTTTATAGATGTTGGTGATCACTCATTTAGTTTGGGAACACATCTTTATGTATTTCTCAAAAGCTTTGAGCTTTCTCATTGTCCGTCTTTCATTTTTGGGTGTATTGCCCAATGGCGTAACTGCATATATGTTAGTCTGTGTATTTCTGTGATTTTGAAGTTATCTTTCCTTCGTAGGAAGGACTTTATACTTTCCTTTCCTATATGTGGCTCAGAATGAGACAGTCACTTTCCCTCCATCCTTGGAAGGCTATCCTTGTGTTCCTGGGCGAGGAGTCAGGATTTTGATAGATAAGTGTGAATGGTGAATGGTGAAGGGTAAGTCATGAGCCCCAGTTTTGTGACAGTCATGTCCTGTGTTTTCATTATGGTGCTCAGGATGTCGCTGGCATAAGCGTTCCTAGGTCGAGAAGGAAGTTTCGCCCCCGTCTCAATCATATACTGCTTAATCTATACAGTCTAAAGACATTTTTTTAACATGAAACATTTTGCTTCTGCCTGCCTCCCTGCGTCCCCCGTATGTCTCACACTTAGTCGCTCTGCATCTGTTTCCATACCTTGGAATGTGGCCCAGGTGCCACAAAGTATAGCAAGCTATTTAGCTGTCAATGAGTGTAAATGTAAATGTAAATCCGTATTTGTAAAGCGCGAACTACTCACCCTTACGGGTCTCAAGGCGCTGGGGGCCGTCGTGGAAATTAAGTGAGCTATTGCCCAGAGTCACATGGTGCTGAGCTGAGCTGCCGCCGGAGCCGGGGATCGAACCGTGAGCCCTGTGCTCCGAAGTCAGCTGCCCTGGCCGCTGCACCACACTCTCCAGTGTCAATGCTCTGGGACAGTTAGCAGGGAGGTGGAGGTCCAGCTGTCCCCCTGCTCCCTTTGCTTCAGACACTGTTATGTTTATGGCCCGCTCTATCCTTATTAGGACTGAAGGTTGTCAGCACCTCAAGCCAGAGTTCCGCAATAGTCTTCTTACGAAGCCCCCTCTGTTTCTCCTTTTGGAGGGCTGCCTCTTCCACGATGGCCCAGTTCCCCACATTCTTTTTCCACAATGTGGTTAGCCATCTGCCGACCACCAATGCATCGCTATGTCCCTACGTGCCACTGCCAGGGCCACGTCTAAAAATGTGTTGCCCACCTTTCTTTCCGGCCTGCGGGGGTATAAACCAAACAGGCATTTTTTCGGTGTAAGCATACCCGGGCCTACTAGCTTTGTCGTAACTTCTCATAATTATAGATCAGACCTATGGCTTGCCAGAAGGCATCATTGACTTGTCAGTAAGTATCAAAGAGAGAGTAAGAAGGGTGAAGACTCTCTCCACTTCCCCATCAAATTGCGTAAACAATAAGAGACAGCCTGCTTGTAAAATTTTATTAAATTAAGTAAAATCTTTTTGAATGTTATGTCAATATGTTATGTTTGGTTTATAAGTTCTAGAAGGCAATGTTGGGGGAAAAGTGGAATAAAGAGAGACAAGACTGTTAAGAACAAAACACAATCATGAACATTCTGCGCCATCTTGTCTGATGAAAGTTCCTACGTGCACATAAACTACAGTCATTCTGATTTACCACAGCCATTTTGTACTCTGTTGGTCACCTTCATTTCACCCTGTCCTCTAGCAGCCTTCTGACTCTCTGACCAAACCTGATATGTGTGCTGGGGGCTATAAACTATTTCCACGACAAACATCAACATCACCTGCTGCCTCAAACTCGTCTTTCCTCTCATCCCTGCACAAACGGGTTACAAATACCAAACAGACTCTTGCAAACATGGTTTATTGCACTACACACAGCAAGACTGGTTTTTTGCCAACAATGGGACCTGTTCTTATCAACAGAACGGACTCTTAGATCTGGCCGGTCTCACTCGTTTTTAGACCCTGAAGCAAGGTCCAGCTGCAATTAAATTGTCTGTTTTTGACCTGGGTGGGAGGAGAGTTAATGTTGGGCTTGTGTAACCATGTTGATAAAACAATGTCAGGCTTGTGTGACAACCTGCCCGGGGCGGAGACTCCAAGCTTGTAACCATGATAAAAGAAACAAATACATTGTGTAAAACTGTATAAAAGGAAGAGTCAGAAGCATTGCCAGTAGAACACCTCCCTGAAGACATCCTGGTGTCAGCAGTTGACGTGGTCTCCTCTAAGAGTAATAAACCTTTTTCTTGCCTTCCAGCTTCCAGCGCCTGCCTCGTTATTTTAGATAGTGAATCCAAAGTGGATTAAAGGTGACTTTGCGCCGGGCAGCATTGGGGATCCCAGGAGACTCGCTGCTTTTCACAAATTGGCGACCCAACGGGGGGCCCATCAGAGACACGTGGGTCCAGTAGAGAGGTCCTAACGACGGAGTGAACGACTAAATGATTGGAGTGCACCTGCCTGAAAGAGACCCTCGTCTGGCTGCCAATTGACTGAACTTCACCGGTTCCGAACGGACCTCTCTCGAGTGACCTGCGGTCCTGACTGGGGCCTTACAGGAACGCCGCATTGATTGTTGGAGTAAGAGGACAACCAGGCGCTGGAAGGGGAATACGAAGAACTGTCCATACGGTCCGGGTAAGGTCGTGAGAAAACATGACTTAAATTGATTGATTGATAGAAATACTAGTATTCCTTTTTGAGTTATTTGAGACATTCCCTGCTTGCAAACAACGTAGAATAGGAATATTCTCTCTTTGCAGACAGCGAAGGACAGGTAGTGCAGACTTTTGTCTAACATTAATTGAGATATTCATTTTGACCGCTAAATACGTCATGCCTGTTTTCTCTAGATTGTTTGATTGTTTTGGACCGGACCGTTTGTTAGAGGTCAGTCATCCGGCACCGCCGGAAGGCACCCCTAACAAGGACATGTACGTAAAATATGGATTAGCCACCGTAGCTTATAGCAAACTATGGCATAAGTACACTAGGAAGGACCGGGTAAATCAGTGGCCACTGACGGGATCTTTCGATCCCGCTAAAATAGAAACGTTAGAATTAGCTCTCCACAAAAAGAAAGCTAGACCAGCCATGTTTGATAGTTTTGGTTTATGGCGAAAAGAAGCAGCTCAACGAAAGAAAAGAAACGAAGCTAGACAAGATAAAGAAACGCGAAAATCAGCTTACCAAGCCTGTAAAAAGTTAGAAGAAGAACTAAAAGAAAAGGAAATCGATAAAAAGGAACAGGAATCAAAAATATCAGGTCAATGCCCTGTTAGAACGCCCTTAACTCTTTACCCCGAGTTACCAGCAAAACAGGGGGTAGATGATGATTTATTGTTAGGTCCCCCAATGATATACATGCCACCCCCTTATGCCCCTACTCATCCCGTAGTACAACGCCAGGACCCCCAAAGTATAGCTGGAGATGGCACGATCGCCTCAGTCTCCACCACCTCTGCTCCCACCGAGCCACCCACACCAAATGCCTCATCAAAGGAGGCAGTAGTAGAGGTAGGAACCAAGGAAATAGGAGCGCCCAGGGTCCCGCGATTAAGTAAAAATGAGCGAGCAGGCATTGATAAAATAGTTAAAACCCTCATAGATAGGAAAGAAACAGAAGAACACGTAACAGACATATGCGACTCCTATGTTGAAAACCGCAAACGATACTTTATTGTACGTCTCTGTTACCACACCCTTACTGCATATGAAGAGAAGTACCAAAACGTAGGGCCCGAGCGATTAGTGGCTCTCTACAGGAAGGTAGACATCGGAGATGAAGGCGACAACGATGTTGCAGAACTATTTTCATCCACACTAGAAGTATTGCGTCACCTCATAGAACAAGGACAGATAGATAGGGACAGGACAACTAAGGTAGCAGGACCCCCAGTGGAAAAAACAGATAGCATGATGCCAATAAAAGAAGCTGCCCCTTACTGGGTACCTCCTAGAGGACAAGGGACTAATGACGATATAAACCATCAAGACGCTAGAGGAAGGGTGGTCTACAATTGGGTGTATCAGCCATGGGACAGACAGGACATCCTGACCTTCCGTAAATCTTTGCCGGATTTACGAAAGAACCCCACCGCCTTTTACGCCGAGCTAGGTACCGCTCTGGGATCAACAATAATGACACTTGCCGACATAGACTTGTTCTTCGGGTTATGTTTGCCAGCAGATGTGTGGAAACAGGTTAAGAAAGTAAACCATACCGAACTGTTTGGTCATACCTGGGAACAACTCGACACACTAGATAAACAGCGGAACCCTGGTCAAAAACCAGTTAAAGCAATATTAGACCTCCCTGACAAAATAGTGCAGAAAGTGAAAACGCTGATCCCAGAGAAAAAGATAGACTGGTCCATAGTAACCGCATGCCGCCAGAAACCACAAGAGGACGTCTCAGAGTACTTCTCCAGATTTGAAACTGTGTTCTCTGATTACAGTGGACAAGACATGTCCACCGCAACCGGACACCACTTATTTGTGCAGAACTACGTCAAAGGATTACTGCCAGATGTATCCCAGAAACTACAAGCCAGCGAAAGTAGTTGGGCAGCATCTAAACCGACGGCCATTCTCCAAATGGCCCAGTATTACGAGCATCAGAGAAACGAAAATGACAGGGCTACAGAAAGGAAAAAGAAGGACTTGAAGGAAAGGGTAATGATAGCACAACTCCAGGGGGCGAATACAGGAGGGGAGCAATATAGGGGAGGAAACCAGCAGAATACCCCTAGAGTACAGCCACCTAGGAACAATCCATCTACATCATATGTAGGACGCCAAGACCTAGGACAGGATCAATGTGCATTTTGCAAAAAATATGGACACTGGAAATCCCAATGCCCGGCTTTGTTAGGAGCTGCTAGGGGCAGAGGGGCGAGGGAAATAGCAAGTGGACAGAGAGGAAGAGGACGTGGGAGAGGGTACGCGAGTGAAGCAAGCGAGGAAAGGCCAGGAAGAGTGAACGCATTTGACCATCCCAGACAGAATCAGTACCAACAGACAGATTATGACAATACGTACGACTTTGCATAGGACAGCCAGGGGCAAGGGAGGGATCCAGTCGAGCTCTGCGTTGATCAGCAAGGCCCTTATGTTACCGCTGAGGTCCTGGGCACAAGGTCGCCATTTTTGGTAGACACAGGAGCAACACGTAGTGCACTATCCAAACGACTGATTCCAAGGGCACCCTTGTCAGGCTCACATGTGACCTCAATAGGATTTGACGGTACGCCCTCCACCAACCCTTTGTCCCGACCCATCCCTTTTAATCTTGACAGCAATGGCGTCGAAACGACATTCCTCCTCTCATCTAACACCCCAGACGCCATTATGGGCCTCGACCTTTTGAAACACTTCCATGCGACTATCAGATGCTCACCAGACGGAGTGCGTGTCATCCTGTATGACAACCCCCAACGCCATAGAGAGAACCCTTTTCAGCACATGTTTTCCATCTCTGAGACTGACACATCCCTACTGGACACTTTGCCATCACACTTATGGGCTAGGGCTGATTCAGACGTAGGACGAATGATGATTGACCCAGTACACGTAACAATACGACAGGACGCAACCCTACCGAAGGTACCGCAGTACAAAATATCGCCAGAGGGTGAGAAAGCACTAACAGAGATCATACACTCTTTGGTAGAGGCAGGGGTGGTAGAGGAAGTAGTGAGCAACATTTGTAACAGTCCCATACTACCGATTGTAAAGAGACAGGGAGAGGGAGATGGGAAAGCCTACCGCTTCATCATTGACCTGCGGGAGGTAAACAAAATCGTAGTACCACAATACCCAGTAGTTTCCGACATCACGACAATTTTGACTTTAATCCCCTCCACTGCCACCACCTTCACTGTGATCGACCTCAAGAACGCCTTCTTTTCCATACCTATACACGAGGACAGCCGCTATCTTTTTGGATTTACCCTAAATTCCCGTTCGTATAGATTTTGTAGAGCACCTCAGGGGTACACTGAGAGCCCAAGTATCTATAGCCAGGCGCTTAAAAGACAGTTGGACGCCATACAATTGCCAGATGGAGTGGCACTAATACAATATGTAGACGACATCCTTCTAGCAGCAGACACCATACCAATAGCCGTCACAGCCACCATCAAACTACTCCATTTCCTTGCTGAGAATGGTCACAAGGTCTCCCGAAAGAAACTGCAGTTCTGTAAATCACAAGTGACCTATTTGGGTCACCTTTTATCAAAAGAAGGGAGAAAACTCACGCCTGACAGGATCCAGACAATTCTAGACACCCCTGTCCCCAAAAATCAGAAGCAAGTCCGCTCTTTGATAGGCCTCACCTCGTTTTGCAGACAGTGGTTACCGAACTTTAGCCTCATTGTCAAACCCCTTCTCTCCCTCCTAGCTAAGGACATCCCCTCACCTCTCCCCTGGACCCCCGAATGCCAGACAGCCTTTAAAGAACTACGCAATACCCTTTGCTCAGCACCAGTCCTAGGAACCCCAGATTACTCCAAACCATTCTTCCTCTACACACACGAAAGGGAGGGATGTGCATTGTCTGTCCTAACACAATCAATTGGTCACAAACAACGCCCTTGTGCATATTTTTCTGCCACCCTCGATCCAGTAGCCAGAGCACTGCCAGCGTGCCTGCGCGCTGTGGCAGCTGCAGCGGTATCAATACGCCAGAGCGAAGGAATAGTGCTCTCCAATCCAGTCACTGTTTTAGTACCCCATGCAGTCGACACACTACTGAACCAGACCAAAACCCAACACTTGACTAGCGCCCGACTGACAGGATATGAGTTGACCCTGCTAGCACCGCACATTACCCTAAAGCGATGCACCACCCTCAATCCAGCCACACTGTTACCCCTACCCGAGAACGATTCTAACGTGGCTCCACTACACGACTGTGTGACACTAACCGATGAACAAACAAAAAGTAGAGTAGACCTCAGAGACACCGCCTTTCTAGAGCCAGATGGAGAACTATGGGTGGATGGTTCGTGCATCAAACTCCCCGACGGCACCACCTCAGCTGCATACGCTGTCACCACAGCCCGAACCATTCTAGAAACAGCCCGTATTGCCCAACGTTCCGCCCAGGCAGCAGAACTCATTGCCCTCACACGAGCATGTATTTTAGCAGCTGGCACGACAGTTAACATATACACCGACAGCCAATACGCCTTCGGGGTGGTTCACCATTTCGGGATTCTATGGAAAGAAAGAGGGTTCCTGACTTCACACGGTACACCCATCCTGCATGGAGATTTAGTCTCCGCCTTGACGGAAGCAGTCCTCCTCCCCAAAAAGCTAGCAGTGATAAAATGCCAAGCACATAGGAAAGTGACAGATCTCATTGGACAGGGAAATGCGCTAGCAGACGTTACTGCCCGAGCCACAGCAGAAGACAGAACCATGACACGAATGTATGTGACCAGGTCACAAGCTGAACAATGGACTGATGCTAGGACCACTGTAAGGGACATACAGACTACAGGCACACAAGACGAATTGACCGAGTGGGAAAAGGTGGGACTAAAAGACGAGGAAAATTGCTGGAGAACTAAAGACGGAAATAAATGGCTGTTACCCAATGCCTACCTCATCCCCATATTGACCATGGCACATTTACCAGCACACATAGGCTCCACCCCCATGATTGAACTAATCACAAGAGTATGGCATAATGTCAAGATAACAGAATCTGCAAAGCGCCTAGTACAACAATGTATAGTATGCCTACAACACAACCCAGGGAAAGGGACAGTAGTACCACGGGGAGGGTTTGGAGTCCCTGATCACCCCTTTGAAGTCCTTCAAATGGATTACATCCAACTAGAGAGATGCCATGGTCTAAAATATGTCCTGGTGGTTGTGTGCGCTTTTAGCAAATGGGTGGAGGCATATCCCACCCGCGACAATACTGCCATAGCCACTGCAAAAGTATTGTTGAAAGAATTCTTCCCCCGGTACGGCCTTTGCAGAATTTTATGGAGCGACAACGGCCCACACTTCGTAGCCGAAGTGATACAGAACATACTGAAAGGGTTGGGGGTAAAACAAAAATTCCATGCCGTCTTCCACCCCCAATCAGCGGGCCTGGTAGAGAGACACAATGCAACATTGAAACTAAAGCTAGCCAAAATAGTTGCCACAACCGGGTTGAAATGGCCCGACGCCCTTCCATTGGCATTGCTATCAATGCGCTCCACCCCGACCAAACACAGACTGACCCCGTATGAAGTGGTCTTCGGCAGGCCTATGAACATTTGGGCGGCACCAAGACCCACCTCCATTAACGATGTCCCGAACATATTAATGTCAGACTATCTGCATAAATTGACAAACGAGCTAACAATTATCCACCAACAGGTGCAGCAAGCCTTGCCTGACATATCCAGGGGCCCAGGACATGTGATAAAGCCTGGGGACTTCATCCTAGTTCGCAACTTCCAAAGAACGAAGAATCTGGAGCCCAGGTGGACGGGCCCCTGGCAAGTCTTGATCACCACTCGAACTGCCCTCCGAGTGGAAGGAAAAAAAAATTGGCTGCACGCCCACCACTGCAAGAAAGTCCCTCCAACGCTGGCAACCTGTGAAGAGGTGGAGGTGCAAGAGGAAGTACTCGCAAAAGACCGACCAGCTCTGAGTTGCTACCCACAAGAAGACACCCTCCAACTGTCTGAATTTCCCGACCCCACGGTGCCATCCAAGGAAGGGTACAACCTAAGATCGACGAAAAGGGGGAGCTCCAACAACCAGGCCACTAACTGAGTCAGAGTCTCAGATCGGTAGCACAGCCAAACGACGCTACCAGGAAAAACACCAGACAAAAGTCTGTGGTCCTAACAGTTGGTGAGCTCCTCGAAGATGATGGAAGAAACGGAACACCTGCAAAGCCACCGCAAAGACACCAAGACTTTTGAACTGCACAGTACAAAGACAATTGCACTTGTAGCTGCATTTCTCACCTGCCTCCTGCTAATGGTCACACTCTGGATCATTGAAGAGAATGCACCTGCATACAGAACATTGTCACCAACCATGCAACCAATCACAAAGAAAGAACACTACCTGGTATCACTACCGCCACATCTCCGAGAACGACGCAAAGAATTCTGGAATAATTCTTTCGTACAGATGCTGCACCAGCACAATCTTGCCACCAATGCCACTAACTGTTGGGTCTGTGGGCTGCTACCACATGCCACTGAACATTCCATCCCTTTCATCCCTTCACCCTTTTCTGTTCATGGATCTTGCCTTGCCTGGATGATGCTCCTACAAGAAAGTTACAAAGACAATGCCACTTCCGATGGGACAATCGCTCAGTTCTACAACGAGTTCTGGCTAAACCAAACAGGAAGAACAGCAGCTCCCTTTTGCCCTCACACCTCCAATACGACATTCCCAATGAATGTCCCCTCCAAAGAACGAGTGGAAATACAAGTGTTCAATAATCCTGTCAGAGCCACATTTTCCTACCTGAAGAAAAGAACTGCTGCAACACTGACTGTGGCCCTATCTGTGGTGAACGTCTCTGGCCTTGTATGCATTGAAGGCCGTGGGACTAAGAATGTGGGTCACAGCACTTGTAACATTGTAAGGACTTTGAACACTGCCAATCCTCCAGCATTTGTTGCATCACCCAATATGTACTTTGTCTGTGGAACCAAAGCCTACACCTGGCTCCCAAGAAACTGGGGGGCACGTGCTACATCGCCTTTGTTTTGCCACCGACCTACACAGCCCCTGCAGAGCATCATCGAGAAAAGCGTTCTAAAGACACTGATCAAGCAGACTCTGCCGCATCACAGTTCGTTGACGCAGCAAAAGGGCTCGTCCCGCTATGGGGTCCGATGGCAAACAGCCGAGCCATCAGACATCTGTCTCAAGCGGTAGAAACCGCCCTGAACGTCACAGCTGGCATCCTCACCAACAACACTGCCGAGCTTCAAGCGGTCCGTCTGGTGGCCCTACAAAACCGCATGGTCCTGGACGTGGTACTAGCGGATCGTGGAGGAGCATGTCGCATCATTGGTGCCAGTTGCTGCATATACATCCCTGATAATTCACCCTCTGTCTATGAAGCAATCGAACATCTCCACAGACTGTCTTCAGAAATTCATCAAGGATCAGAGACTTGGACAATTGGAAGTTGGCTTTGGGGCATCTTAAAGGACTGGGGTTGGAAAATATCAATGTTTCTCTTGGTCCCAGTATTGGCAATATGTGGTTGCTGTTTGGGTGTACACTGTATACCACCTTTGTGTTCTCTTTGCATAAGTGCCTTGCGCCCTAAGACTATGGACACTCAGTTAACAAAAATGAGAGTAATGTATGAACAAGAAATACAGGACATTATGGAGATCGAAATAGACTGACAAGATGGCTAGTTATGTTCAAAGGGGCGACTGTTAAGAACAAAACACAATCATGAACATTCTGCGCCATCTTGTCTGATGAAAGTTCCTACGTGCACATAAACTACAGTCATTCTGATTTACCACAGCCATTTTGTACTCTGTTGGTCACCTTCATTTCACCCTGTCCTCTAGCAGCCTTCTGACTCTCTGACCAAACCTGATATGTGTGCTGGGGGCTATAAACTATTTCCACGACAAACATCAACATCACCTGCTGCCTCAAACTCGTCTTTCCTCTCATCCCTGCACAAACGGGTTACAAATACCAAACAGACTCTTGCAAACATGGTTTATTGCACTACACACAGCAAGACTGGTTTTTTGCCAACAATGGGACCTGTTCTTATCAACAGAACGGACTCTTAGATCTGGCCGGTCTCACTCGTTTTTAGACCCTGAAGCAAGGTCCAGCTGCAATTAAATTGTCTGTTTTTGACCTGGGTGGGAGGAGAGTTAATGTTGGGCTTGTGTAACCATGTTGATAAAACAATGTCAGGCTTGTGTGACAACCTGCCCGGGGCGGAGACTCCAAGCTTGTAACCATGATAAAAGAAACAAATACATTGTGTAAAACTGTATAAAAGGAAGAGTCAGAAGCATTGCCAGTAGAACACCTCCCTGAAGACATCCTGGTGTCAGCAGTTGACGTGGTCTCCTCTAAGAGTAATAAACCTTTTTCTTGCCTTCCAGCTTCCAGCGCCTGCCTCGTTATTTTAGATAGTGAATCCAAAGTGGATTAAAGGTGACTTTGCGCCGGGCAGCATTGGGGATCCCAGGAGACTCGCTGCTTTTCACAAGACATCTCTGGGAAGGCAAAAGTAGGTTTAATCACAACGGCTGGGCGACCAGTCACCTCCGTAGAGCTGAAAAGCTGATCTTAATTTGCTGCTCGCATGCAGCTGCTTATACAGTTGAAAAACTGATGACCTAAACACAATTGTCTAAAAAAAGCCAATAACAGGTCAAAGAATACATGAGTTAATAATATAATTTTACATAAACATCACATCACCTGTGTCCTTTAACCTTGGAACCTTTTCTCTACATTCTCTTTATCATAGTACTAACAAAGCTTTAATGAAACCTTAACCTTTTTTCCACCCTAGTGTGTTCTTTTTTATTACTCTGTTCCCTGACTCTGTATGCTTTAGTGTAAAGTCACCTTTGACCAACATTTTCTGAACCTTGTCTCGATTAACAATAAGAATGGACTCTGCTTGTGTGCTGTGATTATAATCTCTTCAAGGCTTGTAAACATGTTTTTCTATGGTTCATTTGCCTGCGGCTGGCATATGCAATAATTCGTATGGATTCTTCTGGATCAGGATTACAATTGGACAGAATTGTGCCTAGACCAACTGAGCTGGCATGAACAATTATGTTAGTATGTAGGGGGCCAGGAAAGAGAGAATGCACAAGTGATGCAGGACACTAGGTGTCTGATGTCTGGGTGGAATCATGTTGCAGCAGAAGCAGCCAGCGTGGTACCTCAGCCCTGTCTCTGTTCAAGTAGCCTCGGCCCCCGTCATCCAGAGTATCAACATTGACCTGATTTATACGCCTCCTAGAAGCCAAAAAGAGATGATCTGCTAAGCCACCAAGGATGCCAGGAGACAGGTAACAGAGCTGGGATAGGGGGATGCGGAGGTTCAGTCCTGGCCCAGATTGAGCCGGTGGTTGAACTGACATGATACTGCCTAGGATGCCCATAAGACAACAGGTCACCCAGGAGGTGTGCGGACTGTGGCCCACAGAGGCCTGCAGGAGATAGGCATGGTCAATGAAGCAAACACAATAAGACGATGGACGGAGTGCTGAAACTTTTCAGACACTCACCCCCAGTCACAGATCTGGGTTGAATCCATAATCGTTCTTCTGCTCACTAAGCCACCCCAGTTTGGACCCAGCCATATGCAAATCAGTCTTGACCCTGCTCCTCATGGGAACAGCACTCAGTCCATCATCTTGTTCAGTTTGCTGTGGTCAACGAAATCCAAGACCCCCAGAGGGGCGGAGGGAGGGAGCAAATGACATGAAGTGGCGGTAGGTAGCAAAGTGATAGGCCGTCTATGTTTATTTTATGCCATATGCATACACAACATACTGACACGTCATTCTGCCTCACACTGTGTGCTGAAGCTACATCAAGCTACTACAAGACCAAATATTATTACACTATGTTTTGTACGTTACAGAAGGCAAAAATAAGCCGCAACAGGCTAATGACAGTGCTTCATCAATGACTTCCACAAGGACCATTGAAGCTAGAGCAGCATCACAGTAAGCCCCAGAACAATTCAGCAGCACAGGACAGCATTCCTGAGGCGCTTTCAGCTCTAGAGCTAAACTAAATGAGACTTGCACCGGCTTGCAGTCTGTGACTTCTGGCATGTGGCTTGAGGCTTGTAACAGCTTGCGACAGCCTGAGATGCAATGGAATAACTTGTGGCTGCCTGTGATGGCTTGAGACAATATGAAGGCAAGGTAACATTGTGCGCCCTGATCAGACCTTAGGATGCGAGAAGGCTGCAGCTGAGTGCCTCTGAGCCTTATACTAGTGTACTCCCACAAATCAACAAGCACATCAAGGAGCAAAAAAGGAGCAACAGAGTACCCTCGAGGAGCACAGGGCAGCTTCAAGGCTATGTTAAGGACACAGGAAGTGCTAGAAGCACCTCCATAACCCCACCTTGTAACATCCATCACACTACTGTGCAACCAGGACCCTTATAAACCTGCCTGACAAGAGAGGCTTGGATATGAAAACCAAGAAAGGAGCGGAAAGGCACAATAACAACCAGGCCGAAAGGAAATATTCTGAAATCTTCACGGAGGAGAATGTAAAGAAGGTAATCCAAGAACTCACAAAGTGGAACGCTCTGGGTCCAGACATGATACTCCCTGAGGTCATCAAGCACCAACAAGGATCATCCATCAGGCCTGCCTCCTTCATTGTTGAACAGCATATTTTACCCCTCTACAAAAATGGCACTAAGAGCGATCGGAAATCCTACAGACCGATTAACCTCATTGATATATCTGCAAATTATGGCCCAAAAAAGTCCTAATCTTTGTGGAAGAATGGATGGAAGATCAGAACATACTAAATATAATCGAAGGCTGATTCAGACGAGGCCTTTCTACCGTAGACCAGGTTGTTGTATTTTCTCACATAGTGTATGAATACAGCACAGAAAAATAAATGCTGCTGCATGTGGCATTTTTGGACTTCACGTCATTCTTTGACCTGGTACCTAGGAACAGACTATGTAGAAAATTGGCCAACACAGACCCCCCACCTTTCTCTTAAAAGAATGCTGTACTCTGGAACAACTTTCCAAGAAAGGGTGAACCAAAATGGAAAACAATATCTGGCAAGGTGCTGGGCAGCAAGAGACAAAGTGTTCGCCAGAGCAGAGCTGGAGACTGGGAGGCTGATTAGGAGGAGACACAGAAACAAACCGACTGAAAGAAATTATCTCTAAGCACCTCAAAATCTGATATCATCAACATTTCAACTGTATTAGATGCTGCCCCACAAGCAATCTAACGTTTATTATGTTTCTTTTTTTTATTTTTGCATGCAAGGATGTATTTATGAGACTGATTCTTTGTGCAAAAGGCACTTGTATGGCAAACACCATACAAAAAAATAGTGTTTAGGGCAGGATCAGAATAAGCCACATTCGCCCGTCTTGGCTACGCATGGAGTGATCCTGCTAAAGGCAATTTGGCAATGCTGCAACTGATGGTATGACTGGCCCTTCTTGGCGAGATCTTGCAATGGTGGGCTGATGGATACAAATTCACGAATTTAACTTCTGCAATAACTTGCCATGTCCAGAAACAACCTGAGTGATTAAATATTTTAAGAAGCAGGCAATGAGAATTTCATAAATGTAGTTATGGCAATTTGTAATGTATCCATAGATGATCCTTTGTATCTCTTCTTTGACGATGTCTTCTGCACAGAACTTGCCAAAGCTCAGATGCTTGTATCTAAAGCGACCCATGTGCATGGCAAATGTGGTGAGGTAGCGTGAACACCTCTCCAGCTCCAGATGTAGTGTAATGTAGTAGCTGATGGTGTCTTTTGTTGAGATCTGCTTGGAGAAAAAATGAGCACCATTTAATTGATGAAATGTGCTCAATGCAGGTAATGAGATGTGTATTGTGCTGTATGGGCTGATTCCATTGACACCCCTAACCACCTATGTGGAGCTGTCCACCAGATTGTGTTTCGGACACTAGCAAGATAGGCGCAACCCACAGAGTGGGCGCTTCCACAGGTTATATGTCTTGCTCCAGAAGATTATTTATTGCAGCTTCGACCTTTTTTGTCAAAATATTGTTACAAAAATATTGTGATACCACAAAATCATAGTCTAAATATCAGGGAACAAAATATCAAGAAGGTAAGTGCAGATTTACTATTCCTAACTCCACAGATGAAGAAAATACTTATATCGTCATGGTACATATATGTAAATTTAACTAACGTAAACCTATACTTACCTATATATTCTTACCTTTTTGATATTTTGGCCTTCAATGTTTCCCCCCAATAATATAGTAGCACAATATTTTTGAAACTATATTTAGTTGGAATACCTTTTTGGATGTTGACTGGGAAGCCGCTAAAATGTTGTGACACTTGCTTTAGAGGTTCATCAATATGTAAGTGCATATGCTATTTTTTTTAGCATACCTCATCTTTGAATTGATCCAGGAACTGCTTTCCTACATCTCTTTCTTCTGAAGGCGTGACTCAGACAGGTAGTTGGCAGAGAACAGAAGCAGATCCAGTTTCACAGTTGACATGAACTCAACCTATAACTTGAATTAGCAGCCGCTTCAATGACCTAGATGCCAAATGATGCTCAACACCCTTGTGTCAGAACAGGTCGCAAGTAACCTTCAGAGAGTTGGGGTGTTTTGGATCCACTTGGAGACACTTGTTGATTGCAGCGAGTGATTACTTGCAGACGGGCATATTCATGGTAAGTTGTGATGTTAAAGGAGATGCCACTACCCATCAGAAAGGAGATTTTCTTGTTGTTGACATCAATGTCTAATACCAGCCCACTGAGGTCCTCATCATGATCTTCATTATAGGAAGGCAGACTCCCTCGCACCGAGAATATTTTCTTTATAGTGGATGAAGAATGAATATTTGGGTTTGTGAGAAAAACGAGAATGTCCTGATGAACATTTACTGGCAAGTTTGCACATGCTGCTGAAGTGACTAACATTTCAATGCTCATGGCACTTGTCTTTTGGGCACAGGGCATGCGCTAGCATGTTGGAGGCTGTCGCAGCAGTGCTGACAGTTTGTTAGCAGAATGTTCTGTGGCCCATGAGTCTTCTATGTCTATGTAGGGATATTTATATAGCGCAACTGCTACTCCTAGGAGGGTCCTGGCGCTGTTGCCGAAGGGTGAAGTCTTAAAAGGGGCAAAGTGTGATGCCTCTACTCTCCTCCTTCATCTGAAATCCAATTACCGTCGCTTGGAAATCAGAAGTTCTGCAGCACTCGCCAATTCAAGGATGTTTTCCTTCTTTTGTGGTTTCTGCAGAAGTTTCTTCCTTACTGAAGCCAACTCATCTACAGCAATGATCTGGAATTTCAACGACTCTTCAGAGTTGTGTTTGTCAAATTTTCAGTCTTTTACGTGTGCTTTCAGCCATGTGACAAAGGAGTAAGTGGTCTCACCTATCTGTTGATGCATCAAATAAAAAATATCTCAGTCATATTCAACATTGTACTAGGGCATAAAAAGTAATCTAACAGTTATTTAAGCCAGCACAAGTGTTAGTTTAATTTTCCATTAAATGAAAAAAGCATGTCTCGTGCCAGGTCCCAAACAATTAATCAACAGATCATTCAAGCACTTTTCATTTTCTATGTCTAAGCACTGTTGTAGACTTCAAAGTCCTTAATCCAATGGCATCAACATGTACCCAGATTGTTGGTCTCATCCAGGTTTAAATGCATCTGTACGCCCAGAGCCAGGGACTCAGGAGTAGCAGCAGTATCAGCAAACTTCCTGTAAAAGATGGATGCCTCCATCACAGACTTGGGCGCTGTTCTGAGGACAATTTGTTCTGTACTGCGTTGGGCTGCAGTAGAAACCACCCAGTTGCAAATGGAAGAACAGGGGGCTAGCGCGCACATGGCTAGGAACTGACTCATCATCAGTGTATTGTCTAAAACACCATAGAAACTGGTAGATGGAAAGATGACTTTATTTTGGGAAATTTCCCAAGAGGCAGCAGCAGACTGAAATATGACTGGATTAAGGGAGTAGGAGTTCGGTCATGAAAAATCATACAGCAGCCGCATGCACTCAGTAGCACAGTTCTGTTGATCTTTATTCCTGTGTACCTGAGGCTTCTCTTTCCTTCCCTATCCCTCTATTTCCTGTTTGATCTATTTGGATATATGCCCTTTTTCATTTAAAGACTGAATCTACAAGATTTGGCAACAGATGCTTTCTTACGAGACTGGACTGTGAGGGATAGTTTACGCTTTTCATAATGAATGAGTCTTGGCTTAGACAAGGCACCATGAAGCAACTTTAGTCATTATGACCTACTTTTGGCAGTGACAACTATGGATTCCAGCAATACTTGAAATCTAAATAGATTGTCCAGTGATGATTCCTTTGTTTTTCCAGATTCCACAACGTCAAAGCCGCAACTTAATTATGTATGTCATTCTGGGAGCAGCAGCCTGGAAACGTTAGGGCCGACTTTGTCAACCGCTTGCACTTTTATCATACAGTGCAAATCCTTCCACAGATATTGGGCTCCTAATTCATCCAAAGGTTAGCAGGTGCAAAATGGACAAATGCATCAGTCACATATTAGCTGATAACATTCTTGTGGTAAATCTTTTTTTGGCATCTGTGGCCAGTCAGAAAAAATCTTACAGAACACTTAACATTTATTGTTTGTCAGTGTGACAAAATATGCAGGGACTATGGCAGATTGCTTGGTGTGTAGACTATTATGTGGAGCACATTTTTGAACAGAAACAGGAACAAGCATTGGTAAATGCATTAGGTTTCACCTATGTGAATAATAATAAGTTATTTTTTGTTGTAAGTTGTAGCTTGCTGAGTAGTTGTACAATATAAATTACAGAAAGTCTGTTAAAGCGTTATGACTTGTTTATGTACAAAAAGGCAATATATTGTGCTGTTACTAGTGGTACAGTGCAGGTAAGTAATAGCAAAATTTTGAAATATTAGATGACAGAGGGAAATAATAGAATTAATTGATGTAATAGCAATATTATGTGTTTAGAGGAGTTCTGACAGATTTTGGGCGCAGTGCCACTGAACCTGCTGCACCATTCAAATCATGCCCCCAGTGCCTGCATTTGTGACTGCTTGTTTAGTAGTAAAATAATGCAATATTTGGTGTTTAGAGGGGTTCCTAGAGCTTTGGGTCCCAGTGTCACTGCGCCTGCTGCACCATTGAAATCAGGACCCTGGTGCCTGCAAGGTAACTGCACTTGTGACTGCGTATTTAGTAGTTAAATATAGCAATATTTGGTGTTTCAGAGGAGTTCTGGCAACGTTTGGACCCGGTGCCACTGCACCTGCAGCACCATTGAAATCATGGCCCTAGTGCCTGCTAGATAACTGCACTTATGATTGCCTGTTTGGTAGTAAAACTTTGCAATATTATACGTTTAGTGGGGTCCCTAGAGCTTTTGGCCCTCGTGCCACTGCACCTGTTGCACCATTCAAATCAAGCCCCTTTTAACTGAAAGATAACTGCAATTGTGTCTGCCTGCATAATAGTAAAATATAGCAATATTAGATGTTTAGAGGAGTTTGACAACTTTTGGACCCAGTGCCACTACACCTGCTGCTGTATTCAAATTATGACCCTGTTGTCTACAAGTTAACTGCACTTGTGACTGCCTGTTTAGTAATAAAATATAACAATATTAGGTGTTTAGTGGGATGCCTAGAGCTTTTGGCCCTGGTGCTACTGCACCTGCTACACCATTCATATCATGACCATATTGCCTGCTAGATAAATGCACTTGTGACTGTCTTGCTTAGTAGTAACATTTTGCAATACTCTGGGTTTAGTGGGGTCCCTAGAGCTTTTGCCCTGCGTGCCACTGCACCTGCTGCACCATTCAAATCAAGTCCCTTTTAACTGCAATGTAACTGTAATTTTGACTGCATGGTTAGTAGTCAAATATAGCAATATTATGTCTTTAGAGGAGTTCTGATTTTTTTGGACCTGGTGCTACTGCACCTGCTGCACCATTCAAATCATGACCCTGTTGTCTGCAAGTTAATTGCACTTGTGGTTGCCTGTTTAGGAATAAAATGTAGCAATTTTAGGTGTTTAGTGGGGTGCCTGGAGCTTCTGGTCCTGGTGCCACTGCGCCTGCTGCACTATTGAAATCATGACCCTAGTGCTTGCTAGATAACTGCACTTATGTCTGCCTGTTTAGTTGTAAAATATAGCATTAGGTGTCTAGAGGAGTTTTGACAATTTTTGGGCCCTGTGCCACTGCACCTGCTGCACCATTCAAATAATGACCCTGTTGCCTGCAAGATAACCACACTTGTGACTGCCTGTTTAGCCGTAAAATATAGTATATCTTGGTGTTTAGTGGAGTTATGACAACTTTGGTCTCTGTGCCACTGCACCATTCAAATCAAGTCCCTTTTAACTGCAAGGTAACTGCAATTGTGACTGCCTCTTTAGTAGTCAAATATAGCAATATTATGTGTTTAGAGGAGTTCTGACAACTTTTAGGCTCAGTGCTACTGCATCTGCTGCTCCATTCAAATCATGACCCTGTTGTATGCAAGGTAGCTGCACTTGTGGATGCCTGCTTATTGGTAAAATATAGCATAGCTCTTGTATATTAACTTTATTTTTAACGTGCAATGTTTATTACAACATTTAGAATTTGATCATAATGACCAAATAGATTAAGTTGAAAAAATCAATCCGATAATGCTTACAAAAGTGCAAAGAAAGGTACTGAGACATGAATAGGAAATGCCACAAAAGTTCTAAGGCTAAAGCATCTGCTTTACACAACTAAGAAATAAAAAGCAAGCATTCCAGCATACTGTAAGAAGCTGTCTGTCTTTTCCGTGGGAAGAGATCTTATCTTGACAGTGAACAGGGATTAAACAGTTTGAAAAGCTTTAGTAGAAGTATTGTAAATGTGTGCATCCAGTAGTAGTGGCTAGCTTTAGGCCAGAGTGGCGGGGAGGGGGTGGGAGCAGTGTTGCGGACAGATGGGGGGGGCTGAGAAAGAAAGAAGAAAAAAAAGAACTTAACTGCCGCCTGCTGCCCTCCGTATCGCCGGTCTTCTGCTCCTCTTGTGGCTCCTCTGCAGGCAGAGGCTCCCAGCCTCCCCTGCGGCCAATCCTGAAGTTGCTCTCATGCATGAGAGCAGCTTCAGGATTGGCCTGAGCGCCAATGATTTGCGCTCCCAGAGAGACTGGGAGACTCTGCCTGCTGTCTCCAACCTGGCAACGCAACTGGATTGGAGACAGCTCAGTGGGCATGATGGTTTGGCTGGCCTGAGACAGCTGGCCAAACCCACATGCACACTGATAGCAGTGCTGCCCACCACTCCCTCTCCTGACTGCATCCGTGATGGCCCCTCCCCCAGGACGGAGCACGTAGAAGTTGAAAAATAAAGCGATAATAAACTTGTTTTGTTATTGTTTTATTTTTCAACTTTTGAAGCTGGCGGCAGGTGGGGGGGCGATGCTCCCCTACCATAGCGAAGGAGCCGCCGCTGGCAGCCAAGGGAAGTTAACAAAAAAAAGTCCCACACAAAAGTGAATGAACACAGTAATTTGGCTATGGGAACTGATAAGAGCCCCCTTTTAAGATATATTAAATACAAGAGATTTCACAAGCACAGCGCAAGCAAAACCTAAAAAAGTGTCCAAAGGATCGGATAGCATTATGAGACTAAAGATCAGAACAAGCAGACATGGGTTGTGATAGAAGGCTGCAAGACCAGGATCTCCCACAGTAGCTACCTATATGGGTAGCCAAAAAAGGTATTAGCAGACAAATGATATAGATTACGATCATGACTAAAGATTGTCCTGCCCTCTAATGTGAGAGTTAATGAAGCTCCGCCCATGTTCCAAACTCCATTGTCACCAGATTGTAAGATGGAGATGCAGTTCCCTCTGTCTGTATATATGCCATAGTCACAAGAATGTTTAGACTAACATGCTGATGTAGAACTGGTAGCAAACGAGTCAAAGCTCTTGGGACCGCAGACTGTTCCCTCTTATTGAAGATAACTGCCTCTAATTGGGAGTCTGATGGTCTTCAAATGATAGATCATGTCCTCAACAGGGAAGGTGCACATTAAAACTGCCTAGATACTGGTTTCGAGGACGTACTGGGTAGCTCATTGACGGAACAACCGTATTCTGGTGTATTTTTTTTAATGAGAACCTAAGGTAAAATACTCTGGTAATTTACTTCCCCCTTTGACATGAGGGAGGAGACTCCTATCCTTCTTCAAGGTCTGAGGAATTCAATTGAACAGGAAGTCCCCGACCTCGGCTCGTCCCCTAAAGAGAGGATCCCCATCATCTTTATATCCACGACGACTTTTAGTAACCCGATCAGGAAGGAAAATAAAAGGAAGAGGACCAAGGCGCTATCGGACACCTTCCAGATCCAGGTCACGAGACCGCTTCAGGCGAAGTGAAACTCCTCCACATTGGAGGCAAGAAATGCAGCGAGCTCAAAGGATGCGTGCTCCAAGTGGAGAGCGATGGATAAAGGGTGACAAATTTGTTCACCTGATGGGACCCCTTATACACCAGATAAGCTGTTAAAGATGCTGACTTCCATGCTGACTTCCCCGGACCTTCTTCTTGCGGATCGTCAACACCGATGCCCCCGTGGTCCAGAGCCTGTGCACGCATCTTACAGCCTTCCGTTCGCCTTTGTGGCTGTGTCCCCCCTCTGACTCTACTCAATGGAATCCTGCTCTCTGGGTTCCTCTTCTGGATTCTTGACTTTGGTGACTTTTGTGCATCCCGCCATTTTTGGAGATGGTCTCCGTCTATACCCACGACCCGGACCCGCCATTTTGTTTGACTTTTGTTCCGTTCCTTCTTCCCTCCCCACTCCTCCTGATGACCCTCGATCGTTTTTCTCTTTTTGCTGGACTGCCTTAAAAAAAAAAAAATATATATATATATATATATATATATATATATATATATATATATATATATATATATATATATATATATGTATTATATAATTGTCCAAGCCTAATCGCTGTTAAAATGTAATCCTGTGTGAATTTACTATTTGTATATATAGAACTCTAACCACTAGTATATGTAGGAGACCTTTGTACTTACTACCATTCCTATGTGATTTTAGAGTTTATCTTTGTATCTCTTCCTTGAGTGACTTTACAACTTGTACATGTGCAATTTTCTTCCTGTTTATATCTCTTCCTTGAGTGACTTTACACCATGTACACTTGCAATTTTTTTCTGTTTGTATCTCTTATGTAACTCATGTAATCCAAAGTCCTTATGTAACGCAACTGGTTCTTTTGTGAAGCGCTCTGACACCTTCGGGTAATGTTCGCGCTATATAAAATCGCATTAAATAAAAAAAATAAGAAAAATCCAGATGAGAAGTTTGAGGATAGGATCAGAGGAAAAATCTGGAATACTAGCTCAATGCAACTTCCTGTTCCTTCAATACTCCCACTATGATGGTCATTTTCTTTGACTTTTGTTCAAACCAACGCCGGCTCCATTACAAGATGGCCGACTCGTTTACGCACACACAGGACTGTTCAGAGCTCCTCGCCCGTTTTCTCTTTCAATGACTGTGTAGTTTCTCTGTGGCCTGTTTGAAGGCTCGAGGCTTCCGCTGTGCCAGTGTGCCCGCGCTCTTGGTGTTTGTGTAGTGCAGGGAGCGGACTCCACCTTTATTACTTGTCTGGCTGCTCTGGCTCGTGCCATGAATGTGATAGAACATGTGCGGGAGATGGCGGCAGCTGGACTGCACTCCAACGTACGCCTCCTCAGCAGTCTTTTGCTGACCATGAGTGGGAATAATCCGTAAGTGATACCGCAGGGGAGGAACCACAGGCGCAGAGGACGAGCTCTGGGTGCGGAAAAGGGCTGTACAACCTGAGGCCTCGGAGGGCCCAGTGGTAGGACTGCAGGGAGAGACACCTTTATGTGGTGCCCCGAGTGGGATACCTGTGGCACAGAGAGGACTACTATAGTTGCATTTATTTCCCTTTAGTGCCCCATTGTTTTCTGTTTTCGCTGTTCGTGAGTGCTGTTAGTTAAGTCACTATGTTCTCCAGGATCACTGGAAAATTGTAATTCTATATCTATGATTGCAGATTTTTCAACTCGCACGGTGCCACTGTGTGTCACACAATTTCTACTGTCTTCAAACTGCAGCCTGGTGAAATTCTGCGATTGGTTGATGAAACACAAAGTGACCTGGAAACCCCTGCAGAGGGTGGATTTCCAGGTCTTGTTTGTGGGCTCTGCACAGCCAATGGCCATTCCAGAGTGTGAAATGTCGCAGGACATTAGCGGGCAGCTCAGAAGTTTTGTTTGTTTTTAGGTGTCAACAGTCAAATGTATAATTCCCTATAGGTTCACTTATCTCTCAGATCATACAGCTTTTTAACTGAGTGCACTTCACTGGTGAGTCATTCACATTTGGATGAATTAATTTTTGTATGTGGTTGAGTGAACATAATCAGTACGTGTGATAGGTGGATGTAGGGAAACCCCACTGTTGTGACGGCTATATTTATAGCAATAGCTAGACCAAAAGATGATGGTAAAGGGAATATTAGGAGTGTGGATGACAATATGACGACGGAAATTACCCCAGTCTTAAGGGAAGTGTATGGGTTCGGGTATAAAGGAATACTTATTTTTATGGTCTAAATTTATGGATGAGCTATTGATATATGTATATCTTACGTTTATATGATAATATGGATCATAAATGGCTCTTTTTTTGTATATATTTATGTCTCTCAAACAGGTTTCTATGAGAATTTGAGAGAGGAATATATATGTTTATTGTCCTGAAGAAGGTGGTTTTATTCGTTCCAACCCCCCGAAACGCGTCAACGCTCTGTTATTAAATTTGCGCAACATAGAATCACATCTGGATAATAAACTGTTTTCTGCAATGTGATGTCTTTGTGTATCTTCACGAATTAACTTTTTTATGACAAATGTTATTCTTTGTGTTCTCTCCCACGTTTTTTATATTATAAAGTTTGTAAGATATATTTTTTATATGTTTTTATAGATGTTTTCGTATTAAATTGCAAATGATGTATTTTACAACTGAATATTGTTATTAAATTGGATTATAAGTGTTTTGATACCCTGTGGAATTCATAGCTCCTTTAAGATTGTGTTGATGTATGTGTGTAGAGCATAGATGGAGTGGTTGATCTGAGAGATAAGTGAACCTAAAGGGAATTATACATTTGACTGTTGAGTCTTATTAGGTGCCCTGTCCCTTTAGACTGTGAGGCCCCTCTCTTTGTATTTTATGTTTTTAGGTGTGCAAGGGGGAAGGTGGAGAGTAGATGTGCACCAGACTGTGCTCAGCAGAAAGCCCCGCCCGTCAAAAGTTAGCCGCTTGACAATATCTTTGTGGTGGGGGTGGGACACCCGCTAAATAAGTGCTTATTAGTTGGGTCTGGGGCCCTGAGTCTTGTCTGCTATCTCTTTGCCAGTTTTTCTCGTTGTGAGCCTAAAATGACATACACAACAGTAACCTTTGATGTAAAGTGGAGGGAGAGAGAGAGAGATCAGAGATATAGATACCCATCTGGTGGATGATTTTCAGAATGTGATACCATATAACCTGGATTAATTCCGACTTTCATGCTTGTCCAAATTGTGTGATCCGCAGCAAATATTTACTTTCACAGAGCCTCCTTTTGTCTTTATTATTACATATGAGCACACTTTCAAATACTTGAGTTCATGATGTACCTCTTATGTTTGATTTAAGGGATTATAATGTTGCTCCATCTATAATAAGAATCTAGGTCCTGTGTAAATTTTACGTGATTACTGACTTGCCTCTTAGTACCAAATAGCATTGTAGTTGGGCGGTGAGTTCTAAAAACCATCACTATTAATAAACGTATTTCTATACGGTGGAAACTGTTCCACATGTTAAATACACTTCTTTGAATTGTAAAGAGTTTGCATCATATTTTAACATTGTTTGTTGCACAATACACAAACGTTTTCATGGCTTGGCTTGTGCATGGACTTTTAGAGCCAAGCCAGATTCATGGCTCTGGCTCAGCCCACCCTATTAATTTGCCTGGGCACCCTCTCCTATTTGCGACTCAGACTTACTACATCAGTCACTTGATAAATGATTTGTAAAAGGCAAGGACAGAAACATGGAGCCCTGCCCACATGCACCGATTATGAACTTCCATCAAGCCCTCTTTCAAACCCCCTTCAGACTTGCGCAGCAGGGGATGAATGCAGGGCCTGCCTGGTCCTGCACCAGGCTTAAATTGCTAACTGTAACGCAACTGGTGCTATGTAAAGCGCTCTGATACCCGATACCTTCGGGCCAAGTTTGCGCTATATAAAACTCCGTTAAAAAAAAACTGTCTGCTAAATTTTAGGTAGATTAATCAACAGCATCAAGGTATTTCTTTTAAAAATAACTCTATTGATTTTGGTGCAAACAAGTTAAACCACCTGGTAGTGCTCAGACATGTTAATGTGTGTCCATTCCCCTCCCTCCCTCCCTAGTCAACATAAGTATTTTACCAGTACATAACAGTATATAGACCATACTCTGATGCCTGTTCCACAGTTTGGTATTAGATTCCCAAAGAGTCCTCACCAGCTTCCCTGGGTAACCAGACAGCACCAAAGTTATTAGTGAATGGAACATTTACTGCTCCCCTCCTTTTATCTTCACTCCCCCACCCTTAATGGGTATACTCAGAACTTGACATAACTAACATAAAGGTAAATCTGCTAAATGCCTGCTAAATGTCATGCAGATTCATCACTGTGCCAAGTTTATTAGCAAATAAACACATTTTGACTCCCTCTTTAAACTGCAGTCTCTAGATGCTCCTGCATGAAATTGGTAAAACCAAGATTAGACTAAATATGCTACATCTCTGCGCCATTTTATCAAGATCCATCAAACGGTTCCAAAAGTTGTTTAGTTAATGAATAAGATTTTAAAGCCCCTTTACAGTTGCCACCCTCCCTCGTTGGATGTGCATGAAACTTCCAGTAACTGCATTGGTTGTAACTTGCTAACTGCTTTCCACATTTGATGCAGATTCATCAAACCGTGCTAAAGCTATGAGCAAATGAAAATTGTATTGCCCACCTCCCTCTTTTCTTTTTGCTCCATTTGATGGATTGGCACAAAACTTTGCATACCAATGGAAAAACCAATCCTTCCAAGCTTCTGCCAATGTTATCAAATGACCACTTGTTATTGGTCCCGATTTCCCCCATTTGTAGGTCTCACATGACACAGTGTAATGAAGATAAACACCGGTTTAGTAGTGTAATCCTTTATTGCTCTGAGGAGCACAAATCGGCACGTCTGTTCCGTGCCCTGTAGATCAACCGTCTCCTGTTCTCATAAGGCATTCCAAGAATGCTTGACAACAGGTTGCCAAGCAACACAACACTTCCCCCTTCTCACAATACAAAGAAACAAAACAAAACAATAAAAGGAAACTTAAATAATATAAAAATTATATGTGAGAAAACAAGGAGAAGGATACGATGCTATTACATATTATTGACAACAAAGTCTTTGAGCCAAATAGGTGCCTTTCTGTTCCTGGTCAATCTTTGTTTAAGACCTCCTGTCTCACGAGAAGTGACACACGAGTTCTCATCCAAAGAGGATGATGAAACCATCCCATCCCCCTCTTCACAATTGGGAGTAAGGAAGGACATATCATTTTTTTCAGCAGAATTATCTGCAACGGAATTGGATTCCATGATAAGATCATCCTCCATCCATTCAGAACTATTATTACTGTGTACATTAGTTCCATCACTTCTTTTAGATCTATCCATAGCCACTCTTTTGAGATTCCAAACCTCCCCATTCCTAAGTCTGACAGCGTTCTGTAAAACTTCGATTACTTCTTCAGCATCAAAAAAGGCACTTTCACCTTTGCTTACAAAACCAGGTTTTTTACACGTACCCAATCACCAACTTCAATATGGGTGGCTTGAGTGCCATGTCTTGAATCAAAATAACTTTTACTTCTCTCATGAACACGTTCCATCCTATTCCACACATCGTCTTTAGACCAATTAACAACACCAGAAGAACACAACCAACCAGGATTAAATTTAGATCTTGGTTTACGACCTCTCATCAACACAAAAGGAGGAAGTCCAGTGGCCTCAGTGGAAGTTACTCTATATGCCCAAATAGTTTTACCAACCTCCGTGGTCCAATCCTCTGACCCACTAGAAGCAAGTTGAATGATACCTTTCAAAACCCGGTTAAATCTTTCAACCATGCCGTTCCCGCTTGGATTATATAATGAAGTGGTTCTGTGTCTAATACCTAATTTATCAAAGTAATTCTTCGCCTTGTTGGACACAAATTGTACCCCATTATCACTAATCAAACAAGCAGGAATACCTTCAGAAGAAAAAGTTTCATCTAAGAACTCCAACACAGTAAGCGTATCTGCTTTATCCACAATTTTAACAGCTGGCCAGCGCGAAAACAGATCCATAAGAACAATGATGAATTTTTGTGAATCACCACGAGTTCCTGACCGGTCCTAAAATATCAATTGCCACAGTGTCCCAAGGTTCTTTGACCACTAAATTGTCGTACATAGGAGGTCTCAAAGTCCTCAACGATTTGTCCGCATTGCTACACAAAATACAGTCCCTGACAAGTCTCTCCGTCTCAATGTCTACACCAGGCCACCAAAACAACTTTTTCAATACTGATTTGGTTCTAATGATGCCTGAATGCCCTTCATGACACAATTCCACAATAATGGACCTCAAACCACAAGGAGGAATAATTCTCTCCCCTCTTAATAAAAATCCATCATTGAAAGATAGTTCAAATCTAACCTCCCAAAAGGTCTGATGGAATCCACCAAGCTATCTTTCCGCGGCCAACCATTCATAACATAAGAAACAACTTCCTCCAAAATGTTGTCTTTTTTAAATTCAGTCTCCCATTCAACTTTATTAATGGCAGAACGACCCTGATCACAGACCAAAGCAACTTGAAAATTGTTCCATTTATCATCTTCGCACCTTTCCAACATAGTGGGCATTCTAGAAAGAAAATCAGCAACTAAATTGTCCTTACCAGGAGTATAAACAATCCTATACAAAAGATTTTGCATCCGCATTGAAATCCTGGCAAGTCTGGAGGACACATTCATAGAACCATCAGAGGTCAAAATTCTCACCAATGGTTTGTGGTCACTTCTTAATGTACAAACTTTACCCCAAGTAAAAGATTTAAAATGATCCAAACCCCATGCACAAGCTAATGCTTCCTTTTCGATAATAGGATACTTTTCCTCACATGGTGACAAGGATCTGGAGGCATATGCAATAATATATTCATTTCCCTTCTCATCTATCTGAGACAAAACAACCCCCAAGCCTTTGCTTGCATCAGTTGTAATAAAGCTTTCAGCTGTAGGATCAAAACTGTTTAAACTAGTGGCACCTGCAATAGCAGTCTTGATGACATTAAAACTTTTCCACATTCATCCGTCCACACAAAATTAGCATCTTTTTTTAAGTAGTTGCCGAATATTGTAACATTTATCTGCAAAATTTGGAACATATTTCGCGCAAAATTCTGCCATACCTAGAAAGGATCTGACATCATCCTTATTAGAAGGAGTAGGTGCATTCACAATAGAAGATATAAGTGAAGACTTTGGTCTAACACCATTACAATCAATGGTATGACCAAGATATGAAACACTTTCACAAGCAAATTTACACTTTGAAAACTCAACAGTGAGTCCTTGTTTTTCCAAAATGCTCAACACATTTATAAGCCTAGAGTCATGCTCAGACTTGCAACCAACAAAAATCAATATGCCATCCTGAAAAAATGTTACGCCATTTTCCTTAATGAAAAGGTAAAACATTAGACGTTGAAAAACAGCCGCAGCTGACGCCAGGCCAAAGGGCATACGAGTAAATTGAAAACAACCAAAGGGAGTAATGAAGGATGTACATTTTTTTGAATCAGGAGACAAGGCTATTTGATGATAAGCTGACGAAAGGTCGATGGTTGAAAACCATCTAGCACCTTTAGAGACAACTTACCATTTCATTTATTTTTGGTAGAGGAAATCTATCCACCACAATGTTATTATTTAAATGGCGTAGATCAACACATAACCTGATTTTGCCATTGGACCGCCTGGCGATAACAACTGGCAAAATCCATTCAGAAGCTTCTATAGGTTCAATTACACCAGCAGAAACAAGATTTTCAAGTTCTTTGGCTACATCATCCTTAACTAACAAAGGAACATTGCGACAACGGTGAACTTTGGGACTGGCATCTTCTTTAAGTCGAATTAAATGTTCAAACCCAACAAGTTTGCCCAACTTGCCACTAAATACTGAAGGAAACTGTTTAATCATCCTTTCTTCCAAGGAAGTGCCTTCATCAATAACTAATACTTGTTCCTTGCTATTAGGATCCAAGATAATATGTAACATCTTTTGGTCTAGCCAGCCTAGAACAGGTGGACCTGATTTGGCAATATACAATTTCCCCGGCTGCTTCTGTTTTTAAATTCAAATACAAACCATCTAAATCCTAAAAGATCAATTTTTCTCCGCTAAAACCTTCAGGATGTACATCTGGTGACAATAAATGTGTACCTACTTTCTGAACAAAACATTCCTTCCACAACCTTTCGTTAATAATAGTGTACGGTGAGCCCGAGTCTGCAAATATATTAATATTGACACCACCAATAAACATGTTGCAGATAGGTTTGTTGTAACAAGTAACATCATTGATATTGAGCATCAAATTACTTTTAAAGTCCAATGACAAATCATTCGCAGGAACAACTGTGTTAGTTGCATTTTGAGGGTTACTAGGACTATTATCTTCACTGGGATTTTCTAAATCACCAATATACTTAACTCTGAAATTCTTTTTCCTACAAAGTTTAGCGTAATGGCCTATTAAGCCACAATTAGTGCATTTTTGTCTAAGAGCTGGACAATTCCTACTGTAAGCTAGGTGGCCAGGATTACCACACCGGTGACATTTAATATTCCCTTTGGTGAAAGATCTATCATTGGCAAATTTTGTAAAAGCTGGTTTTTCAGAAGAAGTATTAATCTTGTTAACATAGTCGTGTTCACGAGTGTCATCTTTTAGAACAACAGCACACCTATTGGAAATTTCAGCCTTGCGCACAATAGCTAAGACATCTTCCAGTGGAGCATCTCCATTCACCCACAACCTGTCCTGAATGGCTGGATTTGAGGTATGCATGACCACTTGGTCTCTAACAAGGTCGTCGTGCAAAATGCCAAATTTACAATCCAGTGCCAACCTTTTTAACTCGGAAACATAATTATCTATCGGTTCCGATTTACCCTGTTTCCTTTGAAAAAACGGTATCTGGTAACACCAATGCATACTTTTGGCGAAAAGTAGTTGTCTAACTGTAGTAAAGCTAAATCAAATACATTAGAATCCCCAGCAACTACAACTCTAGTCGTTTGACTAAAAACTTTCAATCCAATGGGACCTAAAGAGTGTAAAAGCAAACGTTTCTTCTGATCAGGGGACATTTTCTTCGTTTCATCAATCGCATCAATGTAATTAGTAAAGTACGGTTTCCATTCAAGCCATTTGAGAGGTGGTTCAGTTCCTGAAATCCAAAAAGGTTGAGGTGTAGAAATATTGTAGGTTTGTGCACTCATGGCAATTGAACTGGCATCAGGGTTACTCATATTGCTGGTAGATGATGAAGAAAATCACAAGGAATAAGGTTCACAAGGAATATATGTTAATAAATAGGTTTGAATAAATAGGCTTGAATAATGGCCGAGCTGAAGAAACAACACTGAAATCCGATTTAAAGGAAGCTCTCCAATCCTTCTTCTTTGTAAAAAAAAAAAAATGTCAATAAATACCTGTAACAGGCAAGGAATACACTCAAGTATTGCTCCGGTAGCAGCAGCGTAGGGATCGGTTGCCAGGATACTGAAGGTACAAGGAGGATCCAAAATGGCTGCAAGTGAGGGCACGCAACGTGACCTCACGTGAATGCGTGCAACGTGACCTCACGTGAATGCGTGTACGCGTAAGGCGTGATGAGCGTAACACGCAGAACGCTGAAGAAAGAAGAGATCACCTGGAACGAAGCGGCGGAGGCACCGAACACGGAGACATGAATGCCCTGGAATTTGAAGAATGCGAAGACGGAGCAACGGTGAAGATGACGTAGACAGGCAAGTCCTTCAACAGCCGTTGAATGCGTTGTAAAAGAATTCGCAAAAATATAACACGCAAGGCATGTAGATTTAAAAGTGCTCAAAAAGGCACAGTCCCCAAGGGTGCACTCCACTCCATACAAAGGTGGCGATCCTCCCAAACATCTTCGAATACTCCGAAGAAAATTGTAAATTCCTGAAACCTTCGATAAGGTCTTTGCACGCGTAGCTCGTAAGCTCCTCAGGCGCAGTCCTCGTTGCCAGTGTAATGAAGATAAACACCGGTTTAGTAGTGTAATCCTTTATTGCTCTGAGGAGCACAAATCGGCACGTCTGTTCCGTGCCCTGTAGATCAACCGTCTCCTGTTCTCATAAGGCATTCCAAGAATGCTTGACAACAGGTTGCCAAGCAACACAACACACAGCACATGCTTTGTCACTTTGTAGTCTATGGTTCTTTAAAGCAAAACAAAAAAAAACCTTTTAAAAAAAGCCTTAAAGTCTGCATGTTACTTACCATTGGTTGGATTCAGCGTCACTCTCATTTCCTTGCTTCTCATTGGTCAGCACCTCTTAGTCGTCTCCTGGTCTCACTTTCTCTTCTGTGATGGTCCATTCCGTGGAGTACAGCTTCCTGTCTGCAGCCAGTGTCTTTCCACTGGCCATGCGCTTCTGGAGACAGTGGCGGCTGCATCTGAACTGGGGTGGAGAGGCAAGGAGGATGAAAAAAAAAAAAAAAACTTACCTGCTTTGCCGCGGTCTCCGCCGCACACGCCTCTCCTCCGTCTTCTTGTCTTCCTGGCTGCTGCCTGCACCGGAAGCACCCAGTCAATCACGACGCTGCAGGAGCAGCGTTGTGATTGGTCTGAGCGGCCTGTTTGGCCCCTCAGACAGTACCTGGGAGGCTGGGCATGTTCTCCACAGGGCTGTGCAACACAGCCCAATGAAGAGCATGCCAACTGTGCATGACTGTTTGGCCAGCCCTAGAGGGCCGGTCAAAGCGTCATGCGCATGTAGGGAGGGAGTGCAAACCACTCCTGCTCCCTCTGCGGTGAGCAAGCCCCACCTTGCCTGGAGTCGCAAAGGAAAATAAAATGATAATAACTTCTTGTTATTATCTTTTTATTTTCCACGGCTCAACGAGCAGTGGGGCGACGCACCTCTGCCTTAGCGGAGGAGCCGCCACTGTCTGGAGAAACCTTTTTTTTTTTTTTTTTTACCACTTGCGCTCCATAAGAGTGCATGTGTTTGCAGTCTGTCCTCCCCCCCCCCCCCCAACACCCTCCGCTCGCAGTCTTAATGTTGTTTGCTGCCTTCTGTACCTCTTTCACCCTCCCCTTGCTGTTCGTGGTCCTGCTTGTCCCCCCTACCTCCACCCCTCATGATAGTTGTCCCGCCCTCTGCCTGCTGTTGATTGTTTTGGTACAAATTATGTTGGAGAGGCAAAATAAGTATTACTGTTTCCCCCACCCCTAAGCTCCTCTGTTGTTTCCGTTAGTAAAGTAAGCTGTAGCGCCGGGAAAGCTGAAACCGGTGTGCTGCTTTTTTAAAACCCCAAGTCACTGGTTGGGCTCTACAGCATTGCACTACTGTATCTACTATGACTACTAGCTTTGTGTCTTTTTGCAATAACTGACACTCCCATGCCAAGATGGCATCCTTGCTGGAGCTTAAACTATTAAGCCTCCTCTTTCTATGACCATTGCCAGCTCTGTAAGTGTGTCTAATAAAAATTGGATCCTCCGGTATAATAAATACTGATTGGAGTGAAAAGCGACACTTTTGTGTTTGTGGTGTGCATCCCTAGGTACTGTCTGTTCAGGAACCTTTGCATATGTGGGCAGGCAACCTAATATGCACACCAAGCAAACATTGTAGAAGCAAGCCTGTAGGTCCTTCCAAAGCCATGGCTATAAAACAGATATGGAAGGATGCGTTGAGACGAAGAAAGCTATGGTGAGTATGTTCTATGATGTATATTATATTTATATTACTAGTAGTGAATACCTCAGATTGTCCAAACCGACTATTTGGGTGCTGGCACAAAACCTTACAGACATATGGAATGTTCCCCTGCAAAGCAGCAGCAGGAAAGCAGGAACTGCTGTGCTGCTTTTTAAAAGCCTCCAGGCTTTGATTGAGCTCTTCACCACTAGGGTCTCATATCCCAGGATTGAACTGCTCATCATCCCCTGAGGACCACCATGAATGCTGCTCCCATTCAGCCCTGTTTCTTTCTTTTCAATGCTTGTTGTTTGAAAGACATTTGTTGCACATCATAAAAATGCATTCCTGAGCAGTTTTTCTTGTGGGAATTGCTTCAACAAATCGCCTTTTTATTGTACATGGACCACCCACTTTTCTCCAAGTTCTCTTTATGGGCATAGATTTCCTTACTACGACGTTTATTGAGGCACTCGCACCTTTTCTGCAGTTTTGGTATATACAGTCACACCCATCACACAGAAATATTTCTCCTCTGCTGTGTGAAAGTCAGGAGCGGTGATTTTCAGTGCCCCATGCAAAATATAATTGTGCTTGCTAGAGCACTCCCTATGCCTCAATATTCCTTGACCTATGTAATAATATTGTTCAAAACAAAATGCTATGACGTGATCAACGCAGGCCATGTCATAGCATTTTTTTTTTTTTTTACTTTTAACCATTCTGCACAGCAGCCGCGCTGCGGTACAGCATGGCTAAAAAAAAGTGACAGCCAATATATCTTGCATAGGCAAAATATATTGGCTTTGCCAATGCTTGATTTAACTGTGTCCCCTTGTTTGTGGCTCAGCATGAAATTGAAAATATAAAGAGTAGGCTAAACGTGCTAAACCTCTGCCAAGTTGCGTCCAGACCCATTAAATGGTTCCAAAGGAAGTAATTCAAAAATGCTTTTGAGCCCCTCTACACCTTTAATCCCTTTATTTTTTATTCCCCCCACCCCACTTGGATCTGAGTAAAGCATGTAGTATCTGTACTGGGTATGACTTGCTGATTGCCTGCAATATTTGATGCAGGATCATCAAAAAGCGCAAAAGTCATAAGCAAATAAAAATATTACTGTTCGTCATTAACTTTATCCTCCCCCACCATGGATTTACAACAACACTTGACATACCAAAAGAAGACTAATTCTTCCATACTTCTGCCGCATTCTCTGCAGATTTGTCAAACAGTACTAAAGTTATAAGAAAATTAACACATTTCTGCCCCCCTTTCATTGAGATGCATGCATTTAAAAATATCAAATGTAATCTCAATATTCTCAGTGTGCCCAATTTCATGAATTTGTCAAGCAGAAGAAAACATGTTAGCAAATCAACAAATGGTTTTTCAATTGACGACATACACAACGTGTTACCCCTTTCAAGCCCACCAACACCCTTTTAATATCCAAATATCTCAAAAACGATTGAATGGATTTACACCAAATGAAGAAAACTGGAAAGTGAAGCTGAACCACAACCACACAGTGGCAACTACCATTGTATAAACTATTATACAAATGCTGTTGCTACTGTGTACTTATGGTTCAACCACACTTACCACTGGAAAGGCAGAGTGTGACACTGTGTCAAAAGCTGCTGAATGGTCTATTAGGATGAAGGTGGCTTTGCTGCTTTGATCTGTACCTTCATGAGCTGGTCCAGAATGGGCAGTAAAGCAGACTTGATATCATGCAAGATTGAAAGCCAACTTAGCAAATGTTTTGAATGTTATTAGAATGAATTTGATGAGCAAGTTGGTGTTTGATAGCTTTTTTTTGGGTCAAAATCTTTTTATTGAGTTTACACAAAGATACAAACTTTGTAGCTCAGCTGAGCTCATGTAATCAAACAGGCACATGCCAAGAGCATTAGATAGCTAAAGATAGTGTACAGCTTGCTCACAAGTTCCCCGCATGCCTGAAGAATTTAATCATGAGCAGAAAGCCCCATCAATGCAAAGTCCCCTATAACACATTACATGTCGCATGTTGCTTCTGCATCCTATTTTGGGAGCTAACAAATTAGGCCTAACCGAAAACACAAACATATTAAAGGAAAAGAGAAAACTAACATTTCCAAGGTGTCGTGAGTGCACAGTCACAGTTTGGAAGAGGGGTGTGTGGGACGCGCGCTCCCCACGTCCTGCGTGATAAGGCCCGGGGGAGACTATGATCCATGGACCCCAGAGGGGGCCCTATCCATTATGTTATACCCTACTTAGTTGTATAACATGTACTCCAGCCCTGCTGCCTCTAGCTGCTCAGCCAGAGTGTAAGTTGGTTATGGAATGTTGGTGTGCCTGTGATGCGTGGAATGCCTGGGTGTCTGAGTGGATGAGTGTTGGCAGTTAGAGATGGGCTGAGCAGCTAGGCAGGCTGCTCCTGGTGGGGCTGGTACCACACCAGTGCTGGCTGGGCTTAAGATTGATGTAACTGGTCATAGGAATGAATAAAGAAGACTACAAAATACATCCTGGCTCTTGGTGCCTACTTGCTGAGAATACAACATATTTTTGGCGACGAGCGGACTTGGACCCTAGAGACTCTTGGTTCAGCACAGAAACAAAGGGACCACAAAGAAACTTCAAGAGAAACCAAGAGATTACGCAAGCAACCACATCTACAAAGAAAGTATTTCCAGGCAAGCCAGCGCCAGCCCCACCAGTGTCCTTACCAATGGACAGCCCCACCGACCAGTGTCATCACCAATTGACACCGCAGCCTGGGAATACTACAGCCACAAAAAGGATTCAGTGAGTTGGAGGAGTAGTTAAACTACAGCTACATAAGGAGTTCCAGCCACATCATACTCTAATGGATTTACAAAGCTACAGTGAGTTGGAGGAGTAGTTGCACTACAGCCACATCTGGTGTTCCAGCCACGTTGTTACCTACAAAAGGGTTTGGAGAGTTGGATGCGTAGTTTCACTACAGCCAGTTGTTGGTGTTCCAGCCACATCACTCTACAGAGTCTATAGTGTATTTTAGATAAAAGCACAATTTGGGATTATTCATCATAAAGATGTTAGTACTAACTACGTGCAGTGGCTGCACTGATGGAGAATTTTTTTTGTGCTTCTCTGACATTTGCAGCGTGTTGGACCATTAACCAACGTCAGTACCTACTAGCACCACACAGCTACGGTGTGGTATCACAAGATTTGGGTATAGAGGACTTGTGGTAAGCTCAATTAAGGTCTCACAAGCAAAGTGAGTGTCATGGACTTTCAACCTAAGTGACTACATCTACTTGATACTACGTGCTACTGTGCAGCAGCCTGTTTGAAGAAACTAGGGACCTCTGGATGTCTACTCCAGAGGCGAGGTGCCTGCTCGGTGTCTTGGGGCACTCTGGGTTGTATGCACGTTGGTTCCTGTCTGCATTGGAGCGGAGATCCACTCTGATCGGGTCTTGCACAGGAGTTTGCAAGCGCAGGATTGGCAGCGTGTTGCAGTTGGTGCACAGTTGGGGAGATCATGGAGTGTGCACACTGCCCTGCGGTTTACACACGACGCTGCACTACATTTGGCATTTTCAGTGCCGAGTTGGAGTACCCTATCTTTCTACAGTTTTTTTTATTGGCCCTTTTCTACTTGTTATGCGGCAAGATACGGAGGGAATTGCCCATTTGCACACTTATCAGCGCTTTTGAGGTGAGCCTTTCTTTTGTTATTTTCTGTTTCTGGCAGCGCTTTACGGTTAGTTTAACCGCTGACTTGAAATTCAAAAGCTGAGGCGCGAGCTACATACAGCGCGTGGACTCTTACCTGTGTTGCTTCCATGTCGCGTAGTTCTACGTGGGTTCCTCTGTGACGCTTGTCCATTGTTCTGGAGCGTTTTGGTGCATTCACTCGCCGGGAGCCACCCGGCGCAACGCCACAAGCGTGCCGCCATTTTAGCGGTGGTGGTTGTCACACAGCGTTTCATGGAGCCCTGGGTCTTTCTGCCAACCACTGTGTTCGTGCTTCATCTAATAAAGTTTCTTGAGAGTCGACATGAGGGCCGGGGACTACGCGGTGCCTTCACTACTTGAACATTATTGTTCTGTTCGTCTCTTCAGTTTGCCTGGTTATCCTTTCCACTGCTTTGGTGCCTTACTCGCTGCTCTGACCACGATGAAGTAAAGGTACATTTTTCTGTTTTTTTAGATGACCGTTCAATGAGCCCTCATTGTGTCCCTGGATTTCACGGTACATTTGTGTGTGGACATGACGTTATATCGATGTCTGGACATCCTCAGAGTGGAATCCTCCGTTTCATGTATGTCGGAGTTGGTTTCACATTGCCGTTTTGAATCCATCTCTTTGCCTCATGTTTCACTAAGTGCCAAGGAGCGCTTTCCTCAAGTCAACGATTGTGACTGTCTTTATTCTATTGCTTAATACTCACCTTCTCCCAGTATTGGGTGAGACTTTTCTTACTTTACTACTCGTTCTGTCAAATGTGGTTATAGTTCCATTATTCACAAATATGTAAATGTTTATAGTGTTGCTGCATGTCTACTCTTTTCCATGTTGGGGGTTTTGTCAGGCACAACTCTGGTGAGAGATCGCTCACCGGCGTGTCCCTTGTGGATTTTATTTTTTTTGTTAGGTGTATCATTTGATGTTCTGCCTAGAGTGTTGTGCATAGAAACTAACGTTTCTATTCTTTAGCACATTTGTTGTCATGATGCCACAGAGCTTCGCTTTACTATGGATTTGTGTCCATTAGTTCTTGTGGTGGTCATCACAGTTGGTCCCGTACCCATAGTATGGGTGTGGGTAACAGCCCTTTTCTCATTAACTTTTTGTTACTCCCACATGGGGGTATGTAACTTCTACATGGAGGTTGGTCGTGGGATAAATTTCCCCATTACATTTCACTGTTTGTTGTTCCCACATGGGCGTATGTAACCTCTAATTGGAGGTTAGGACATGGGTTAGTTCCCATACTTTTACAGTACCTAGGTTAATCCTTACGCTGGGTTTGGATGTGGGTTTTTACCCTTTTACAGTTGCGCGCAGTACAATTGTACATCCCTTCATGGGCGTTTCTATGAGTGACGACCCATTTACTTTTTGTTTCCCTTACTCTTGGGATTGAAGTTGCAGGGTATGCTACCTTTTGCTACTCTACGTTATGCTTTTTGGCATTTGTGTTGCGGGGTCTTTTACCCTTTGCGTTATAGTACATTAAGTTACAGTGTATTATACAAAATGCTTGAACTGTATTTCTTGTAATGCTACCACTTTTGCTTACGCTTCAAAATGTTTTATAATCTCTTATTAGGGAGGATGGGGGATATTGTTGGTCAATTGTTTATTTGCTGTATCTTTACCATCCTTTCTTGCTTTAATGGTTCTTTCTCCTGCGATGTTTGTCTTTATTGCTGCATCCGAGAGACTTGTACCATTATTCATTTTTCTTGTTTATAGTTCTTGCTTGATGTTATATTATATTCATTTTTCGTTTTCTTTGAAGAAAAAGGGATAATGTTATACCCTACTTAGTTGTATAACATGTACTCCAGCCCTGCTGCCTCTAGCTGCTCAGCCATAGTGTAAGTTGGTTATGGAATGTTGGTGTGCCTGTGATGCGTGGAATGCCTGGGTGTCTGAGTGGATGAGTGTTGGCAGTTAGAGATGGGCTGAGCAGCTAGGCAGGCTGCTCCTGGTGGGGCTGGTACCACACCAGTGCTGGCTGGACTTAAGATTGATGTAACTGGTCATAGGAATGAATAAAGAAGACTACAAAATACATCCTGGCTCTTGGTGCCTACTTGCTGAGAATACAACACATTATGTCAGGAAGGGGTGGAGGGCTCGCAACCTAGGTCCACAGGCAAACAATGGTAGCCCCTCCGACAAGTAACCCACCAAGGGACTCCAAATATAATCAAAACTTTTTCGGGAATCTTCGATGACATCTGTCATCTGTTCAAGGGCTAGGGCTCGCCATAGACGGGGGTGCCATTGGGTAAGAGACGGGGCTTCGGGTTTTTTCCAAGCAGCTGCTATGGCCATCTTAGCCGCCCCCAGGCATAGCCACATAATTGGGCGATCTCCGTGGGTCTGGTGTTTAGGGCCGGGGTCACGGAATCCAAAGAGTACGTGTTCTAGAGAGTCAGAAATCAGGTAGCCCAGGATTTGTTTAATTTGAGAAAGGATCTCCTTCCAGAAGGGTTGAATAGTGGGGCAGTCCCACCAAATGTGACGGAAGTTTCCCAAAAGCTCGCAGCCCCGCCAGCATCTATTAGCCGTGTTTGGGAAAATAGTGTAGTTTCTGGGGGTGGAGATACTATTCATACATAATTTTATAGTGGGCTTCTCTCAAGAACATAGAGCGATTGTATTAGGTGATATCTTTATAGAGGGACCCCCATTGTTTCTCCGTGGTAGGAGCCTGCGTTATGTCATCCCAAAATCTTCTATGTCGTGGAGCCTGATGTGGGCCAAGGGAGAGCAAGAGTGCGTATAGAAAGGAGACGCAGCCCTGAGCTGTGGTACCGGTTTGGACAAATCTTTCCACTGGGAGCAATTCCCTGGTCGCAGCCTGTCGCATCTGGGGTTGCTGTACCCAATGTTTCAATTGGACATAATGGTATTCCTCCGTAGACGGGAGCTTGAAATGGGTTGCACAGTCTGCGAATGACCGCACCTCTCCCGTACGGAAGAGGTCCGATATCATGAGGCATCCCCCCCTCCCTCCATTTGTCGACGGGCCCTTCCTCGAGCGCTGGAGGAAAAGCGGGGTTGAAGTGAATAGGGGTATAAGGGGATGGGAAAGTAGTCAACGGCAATGCTTTAGTTACACTGTCCCATATCTTCAGTGTGGTAGCTGTGGGAATACTCAGATAGGCATTAGTCGGTCTATCTACCTTCAATTCCCAGGGTAAATCCCAGATAGTTATTCCCGCAATCTGTCTATCCATATGTAGCCACAGTTTATCTGAGGCCTTAAGTGACCATTCCCCCAGAACCCGAAGTTGGCGGCTCTATGATACAAGAGGTAATCCGGGAGAGCAAGACCCCCCTTTATGCATGGTCTCGTCAAAAGACGCTGGGACAGATGCGCCCTCTGGCCTTGCCAGATGAATTTTGTAGTCATAGTCTGTAGCTCCTTGAATAAGTTGTTATCTAATGTGATAGGGAGGCCCTGGAAGAGATCAAGAAGGCGGGGATGACGTTCATTTTAATGGCATTAATTTGTCCTATCCACGTTAGGTATGCCGAGCTCCATCTTTTAAGGTCGGCTTTAAGTTGTTGCAGCAGGGGGGAAAGTTAGCCTTGTAAAGGTCTGCCAATTTGGGGGTGATGTTGATGCCCAGGTATGTAATTTCCTTGCGTGCACACCTAAAGGGGGAGGCGCCCTCAATGTCCCTCTGCATGTCTGGAGGCATTGTCAAGTTTAGTAAAAAGGATTTAGAGAGATTAACCTTGAACCCAGACACTCGCTTGAAGTGAGCAAGATCGAGCTGTATCGCCGGAAGAGAATTGGCGGGGTTAGTGATAGGCAGTAGGACATCGTCCGCGAATAGCGAAATTTTATGCTCGTCCGAGCAAAACTGATGCCACTAATCCCTGGGTTGGATCTTACCCTTGCCGCAAACGGTTCAATATTAAGGGCAAAGAGCATTGGGGACAAGGGGCAGCCCTGCCTGGTGCCCCGGGCGAGATTAAAGAAATCAGAAGCCACCCCATTTACCAATACTCGGGATTTCGGGGATCCATAGTTAGCTTTCACCATTCCCAGGAAGGCCTCACAGAACCCAAAGCGGCGCAGGGTGCGTAGCAAGAAGGACCAATCGACACAGTCGAAGCCCTTCTCTGCATCCAGAGAAAGCAGGGCCGCGGGTATTCGTTTCTTCTGGACTTTATCCACTAAGTGGAACACCCTACGAAGGTTGTCATGGGTTTGGCGCCCTTTGATGAAGCCTGATTGGTCGTGATGAATAAGAGTTGGTAAGACCTCCTCCAATCTTTTAGCCAGGACTTTGGAATATAGTTTAGCGTCTAAATTTAGCAGGGCAATAGGTCTGTATGAAGCGCATGCTTGGGGGTCCTTCCCTGCCTTTGGGATTACCGTAATTAAAGCTTCCCCCATGGATAAGATACAGTTTGGTTCGCTGCTATGATGTTAAAAAGGTCTGTGAGGTGGGGAGTTAGCTCGGTGGCAAATGTTTGATAGAACTGAGCAGTTAGCCCATCAGGGCCCGGGGCTTTACGCAGCTTAAGCCCATCTATTGCACTTTGTACGCCCTCCTGCGTTCTGGGGCGACCAAGCTCGTCATTTGCAGCCGAAGTGACCTGCGGGAGCACCACCGAGTCCAGGTATTGGGTCTGGTCTTGTTCCAATGGGGGATCAGCTGTATAAAGGGCCCGGTAGAAGTTGCAGAAGGCTCCTGCCTCACTTAGGTCACGCACTTTGGCATGCCACAAGTGAAGAGTCATTGATTCCAGCGCCTCGCTCGCTCTCGGTCCATCGAGACCCTCGCTTAAGGTAATTTACATTGAAACCGCGGACGCGGTTCCCTACCACACCAGTGAGTTGTCCCACTGGACCTTCGGTCCATCGAGACCCTCGCTTAAGGTATTTTGCATTGAAACCGCGGACGCGGTTCCATGCCACACCAGTGACTTGTCCCACTGGACCTCCGGCCAATTTTGGCCTCTCATTTACCTTAAAGGACACGCTGCTGCGGTCCCCTATTGACATGCTGTTCTTACTTCTTTTCTTGCGGCAATTTTACTCAGGCATGTAACACTATGTCCTGATGATGATCCCACATATGTCCAAAATGGATCGATACGTCGTCGACTCTATGTACACCGTAAACGCTTTTCTAATTGATATTACTCATGTGTAACGGTGTCTTAACATATCTATGCTTGTGCTATTTGAATGTATAACATTCAAGCATTCGCTGTGCCTGAGCCTCTGTTTTAGTTTTTTGTTTTATGATTGTGCTCTATATACACACTTAGTAGGATGCAGGCTTGTGTCCCACTTCATTTTTTCTGTGTTAACTTTACAAATTAAAAATTATCCCTGTCCGGCTGGACAGCTTTAAATATAGTACTGACTCTGAGTCTATATTTATCTTCCTTTGCGTCTATTGCCCTTGTTTAGGGACCATTGTGTTTAAAACTCACTTAGGTGTAGTGCACCCTCGCCATCAAGAATCTGTTTGATATATTCCTTTTCCTGCTTTGCCCTAAGCTGTTGCGCTAGCAGTGAGCCTATTTTGTCCTTACCCTCGTATACTCGCGCCTGGAGCCTCAAGATAGTTTTCTCTGCCTTTTGGTATAAATGGCTTGGAGCTTCCCTTTTATTGCTGTAACTTTCCGCAGGGAGAGGATGGACGGGGAGTCTTTGTGTACCCTCTCTGCCTTGTGTAAGTCCTTCTCTAGTGTCAATCTTTCCTCCGACTGGAGTGTTTTCAGGGAGGTAGTGAGTGCTATGCAGTGCCGCCATATAATTGCCTTGAAGGCGTTCCAATTATTTACGTGGGATGTATCAGTAGGGACATTAGTAGTGAAGAAGTCCTTGATCGCCTTTCGCAGACCGTCCCGGTGAAGCCTATCTCGGCATAGAATATTAGGAAAGTACCATCTAGCCAGTTAGGATCGTGGCACAAGCCAGTTTAGTAGACATGTTAGCGGGACATGGTCGGAGAGGCTTATGGGGTGGAAGTGGGCACTCGTGAACGCCTGTAGGAGTGATTGGCTAGCAAAGATATGATCAATCCTGGAGTATGATCTGTGGGAGTGGGAAAAGAAAGAGTAATCGTGTGTTGAGGGATTAAGGGCCCTCCAGACATCCAGCAGCCCCATTTGTTGCAGGGATAATTTTAGTGCCTTGCTAAAGACCTCCCCCCCCCTGTGGCCCTCTGTAGATGCGTAGTGTCCTGCTTTGGGATCCCAGATAAAATTAAAGTCTCCCATTAAGACTATGTCCCCTGAAGCAGAACCCTCCAGTGTAGAGAGAAATGTGAGAAAAAAATCCGACTGTCCAGTGTTGGGAGCATAGACCGTGGCAATAGTGCAGGGCCGTCCCATAAAGTCTCTCCCCCCCCCCACCCCTCCCCTGACCATCAGGAACCTCCCTTCCTTGTCTGTTTTGATGCCGTAGGGTTGAAAATGAATAGAAGAGTGAAACATCAAAGCTACCCCGTTCTGCTTTGTCACGTTGGAGGAGCGAAAAATCAGGGGATTGTTTATATGTTTAAGCCGGCGGTCTTCCCCTTTCCTAAGATGGGTTTCCTGTAAGGGGACCAATTGTACCTGCTGATCCCCAAGGAATTTCCACATTCGCTGCCTTTTGTTAGGGGAGTTGAGGCCCCTAACATTCCCAGACATAAAGTTAACTACCATTACGGTGCAGTGGTGTGTTGTCCCCACGAGGACCTATGCTTCGCGTTGCCCATCCGGCCATCCAGACCTCTTGCCCCCGCCCCCCGGCCCGCCCACCCACCCTCCCCTATCGATCCACTCAAAAGATCCACGTTAGACACCCCGGAGAAAACATTAACAATAAACTAAACCAAAAACAGTTGTTTGGGAAGTCCGCAAAGCCACCAAAGGGCTTCTTTCCTGGTGGCATCTGGGGCAAGACCATTCCCGCACCCAGAGCCCTGCGAGTGTTCAATTTGGACACTAGTCCTGGTGAGCTAATACTCTGAATCCATGGCTAGTCAAAGAGAGAGCGCCTGTGAGAAAACTGTCCCTCATGTAGAAAGAAGACACGGGGGGGGAGGGGGCTCTCCCCATCTCTGGTTCCCAAGCTCTGGGATCGCTTGGAAGCTAGTTCCTCTGTTGGAGTGGCCCCTCTTCACTATAACAGAACCTCCACACGGGCAACAGATGATGTGTGCTCGCTCTGCCCGACGTCAGGACAGGGATGAGTCCCTATTGTTAAAGTTTCACTGACCTGCCCCCCTTCTTGGGCGTCTACCAAGGTCCAGGTGCACGTCGCTCCAATGGCCGCTCCGCACCCGTATTCCCTGCCGCTGCTTCTTGCTGTGGAGGCGGTTTCCCGAGGCCGAGGAGGATCGCTGCCCCCTCCACCTCTGTGAAATGATATTGTTTATTACTGAGGGAGAAGGCTATTCTGAAGGGGTAAGTTCAGCGATATTTTATCTGGCGCTCTCGTAGGGCCGCTGTAATCAGACTGAATTGTTGACGATGAGCGAGCGTGGACTGGGCCACATCTTGGGAGAATGAGCATATTGCTCCCTGGAATTCTACCGAGTCGCTGCTTCTAGCTTTTCTAAGGACCAGTTCCTTGACTCTGAAGGAGCTAAATTTAGCTAGGATATCACTCGGGCATCTGCTCTCGGCTTGCTGCACCGGGCCCACCCTGTGAACGCATGTGGAATCTGAAATAATAATAATAAGAAATAATACCACAAATACAGTTCTCTGTCAGCACAGAAGACAGCAGAATTTATTGGAGACCAATAAACAATGCAAAATACGTGCAGCACGGAGACAGACAGCAGAGGTACTGAATGTCCGAAGATGTGACGTTTCTGACCGCTTTTATAGACCCAAACCACAAAAGGATGCAGCATCATAACATACGTAGCACAAATTAAGCATGGGTCACTTGGCCAATTAGCATAGGCCTAGGCTGCGCTATACCATTTATGGTCCGAAATGTACTGTTGCTGACCACGTGTCCCAAGTAGGCAGCTTCTGGGACTTTCCATTATAATGCAATGTATCAGCCTTGGTACTTTTCCAGTTAATAATGTGCAATACCATAGAACATACCAGAAACATTACGAAATATGATATGCTGAAATGTTTGTGTCTTAAGCGAGCATCTTTCTAGGTTCCTGTATCTTTCTTCAGAAAAGCCTTGCGTTACAATAGCAGTTTACTGAGGCAAACTGGAAAAGTACAAGCATTTTGCACGGTGATACTTATGTCAACTTAACAGGGCCTGAGGCTTAAAGCATTTTGGTATCATATAAGAAAAGATGGCTTCTACATTGCCCCATCTGATACCAAATCACTTATTCCTAATGTCTCACCATCATCTCCTCTCCTTCATTATTAAGATCAGTATGGTGTTCGTGAGGTCCGTGCCATTTGTTATGGGGCATACAGCGTGCACAGCAGGATACAAAGACTGTGCAGCATGCTGGACAGACTTGGATCATTATGCAGAGGGTTATTAATACTGTTATTATTACAATAATCACCTCCAATATCCATGATCCCTTTTCCTAACCATAGCATCAATTTTTTTCCACATGCCTCCTGTGTGTATGCCGTGTGCTTCGTCCTTAATCTCTTTTATCTTGTGGATCGCCTTGTCTATATTGTGGCTGTTGTCGGGTACCCAAGAACAGCACACCTGGTGGATGGCGTGACATACTCCACCTTCCTTGGTCAGGATGATGTCTAATGCAACCCTGTTCTGTATTACTACTGCTCTCATGGCAGTGAGTTCTTCAGTGATATTTCCCAAAGCTGCTACTGTTGAATCTGCAAGATCTTCAATCATTCTTGCTAACTGGTGTATCCGTATGGAGGTATATACTACTCCTACACCAGGCATTATGGCCCCTAGCCCTGTCAGCAGGTCATCCTGGCATTCTGGTGTCCTCCTAACCCTTCCTGTCCGGTGCTCAACCTGTACTAGGTCAGTGAAGTGTGTAATTCGAGGCAGGATGGAGGCAAGGTAGCAACTACCATACCATCCCCGGGGCAAATAGAAGTACGCCCATTGGCCACAGACAAAGAACAGTCCTTTGTAACCCACTAGTCCAGGTGAAGATCGCTGCTCATTCTTCCTAATCCGTGATAGCTTTGTTGTGTGTGTGCAGTTACTCTCACCAACGAAAATTGATGGTGTTACTGAATATTCTCCTTCTGAAATTCCTAGGGCTTTATCATTCCTTTCCTCGCATTCCCTTAATCCTTGCTCACCCTTTGCTAATTCTGCAATGCTACACCCGAAGCTGCATTTCTTGCATTCTTCCCTTCCCTAGTTGTGATATTGTGCATGGTTGTTTGAGGGGGCGCACCAGCACAGCTGGCTTTTTAGGGGCCATCCATTTATCATTCTGAATGCATGATGGTGCGATAAGCTGTTGTCTTACCCTAAATCTTGGGATTTTTACCTCAGCCCCTTTGTCCCAACCATCCCTGTCTTTCCACTCCTGATTCCTAGCAGTCTTGTCAAATGTATTGAGCATTGCCTGATCTCTTTTTGTTGGTTGCATGTTCATGCATGGCACCCTCTGTGTCTTAGGCCTTGCAGTTGCCGGTCCTACTGCTATCCCCTTTTACAGAAACTGCAACAGTTATGGACATGTTATGCTGTCTGAAGAGTATATCCCGCATTAGGACACATCCCACATATTTAGAGACGGGTAGGACATTGTAGCTCATGCTGTTTTCTGTGTTTGTTGGTAGATGTGTGCCCGTTTGAATACAACCCAATCTGTGTCACGGTCTGGGCCTTTGAGTATTCAACTAAGTGAGACATACCGGGCTCCAGCCCTACAACTTGTGTAATCACGGATGGTTGATTTTCAATGACATATTATTTCTGTCTATTCTCATGTACTCTCATATATGTTCTTTTATATTGTTTTTTTGATATATATGTGTATGAATTGCACTTAGGAGTTTGTTCAAGCTCATCTAGTTTTTCTGTACATTGTTATTGTATGATTCATGTCGCTGTGGTTTTATATGCTCTATGAGATTTTTTTAATAAAAGATTTTGATATTTTTCTATAAATGTGGAATCTTGTTTAGCCTGTCTCTCAAATATATGATCAGTCTTCCCAAAGGTATATTCGAAGTGATATGATTTGAGTGTGTGTTGCATGACACTGTTAGGGTCAAAACTCCCAGTTCCACTGTTACCAATAAATCAGTCCAAAGGATTCTCTTTCTTATATTACGGTAGATGTGTGCAAACATAACATCCCGATATGTTCATAATGCGTACATACATTTTTAGCATTTCAACATATTTATTTCCTTGGTACTCGTCCCATAATTCCCGTTCCTTTTCTCCTTTAATTTCAACCTCCCCCGGAATGTCTTGCTCTGTCATATTAATTTTCCTTTCTTCATATGTTACATTTGAACCACTTCCATCCCCACCTCGAAATTAAGGAACGGTATTTCCAGATCTTTTGCATATATTATTATCAGTGCAGTCACTATTATCCCTGGGACTGGCGATAGTATTGCCAGTAGCACTGATGCCCATTTCCTTTCCTCTCTTCTTGTTCTTGGCATAGTTCCTATTTTCCTACCTATTTCTAGTTCACTGTTCCGTTAACGCCTCTGATAAGACCAGATCCAATGTCTTCTATGGCGTAAATCACGCAATCTAAAATGTCAAGGCGTGTGTCTGCGATATCTTGTACTGATGCCTGATATCCAAAAGTGGGGAATGAAATGTCTTGCAAAATCAGGTCTCTTAATCCACTTAGTAGCTGGGGGTTTGGCACAATCAGTTGCAGTACTCCGTTTATCTCTATTCCAGGGGACAATAATTTTATATTAATTACTAGTTCTGACTCTTCCACTTTCACTTGTATAGATCTGAGCCTTCCAGATCTTATTACTTGCATTTGTGATCAGATGAGTCTACTTATGTTTGGGCGTATCCTTAAACCAAAGTTCATTTGATGTTTATTGTTCTGCAGAGACTTATTGGAAGAACTTGTCCTTGATATCTAACTAGCTGGTCCTGCACCGCTATTGGTTTATTGGTGCATTTCCAGCAACGCTAACTAGCGGGTCCTGCACCCCTATGGGTCTATTGGTGCAGACGCCAGCAACAATTTGAAAGGAAACGTTGGTGCCTTTATTGGGTTTATCAGAGGTTACCAGCACGTGTCGGTTGGCACATTTGAAGAAAACAGGTGTCTTTGGAATGATGATACCCGGAGGCCTGGCCTGCTGTGCGCAGCAGGGAACTGCCTCTGGTATATTTCTTTTCGTCTGTTGGAGGCCTGGCCTGCAGCAAGCAGGGAACTGCCTCTTCTTTATCTCTTGTCGGTCGTTTCTTGCCTGGTGGAGCGAAGGTTGTACCTGCGAGGTGCCTCAGATGCCACTGGTGGTGCTGGTGGAGCTTGCTCTCCGTTGCCCGGCCCTGCTGCTTTCTTGTTGTGGGAGCTGTGTATCCAGGATGTCAGCCCTTCGCACTTCACGGCAGTAGCTGTTGTCAGCAGGACCTGGTGGGGGCCTTTCCACCTTGGCTGGAGGCAGTGTCGTCTGGTGTGGGCTTTTACCCAGATCCAGTCCCCAGGCTGCAGGTCATGTGGCGGTGGTGTTGCTGCTTCTGGAAGAGCCTGCAAACCCTGGCGATGAAGATAACGTAATGTCTCTGTTAATTTCTTGCAATAGCACAAAAGCAAATAGTCTGCTATTGACAGTGGAGCAGTGGACATGTGGCCTGCAATGTTCATGGGGCGGCCAAACACTATTTCGTGGGGGCTGAGCTTTGTTACCCTATCTGGCGTGCTTCTCATTGCCAACAGGGCTAGTGGTAGTTCATCCACCCATGAAAGTTCGGTTGATGCACAAATCTTTCCAATTTTATTTTTCAACACCCCATTCTTTCTCTCGACAGCACCCGCTGCTGGTGGGTGATGGGCACAGTGTAGTTTTTGTGTGACCCCAAGCCCCTTACATATTCCCCCTATCACATAGGAAATGAACGCAGGTCCATTGTCGGAGCTCAGAAGGGCTGGAATTCCGAAACGTGGGATAAGTTCTTTCAAAAGGCATTGAGCAACCGTATGTGCATCACAGTTCTTTGTTGGATAGGCCTCTGTCCATTTGCTGAACATGCACACAATTACCAACACATGTTTGTACTTGTGGGTGGGGGGCATGTCGATGAAGTCTAACTGGAGACTTTCGAAGGGTCCGTGGGGCGGTGGGAAATGACCAGGTGCAGTTGGTGTACCCTTCCCAGTATTATATTGTGCACAAACAGTGCATTGCTTACAAAGTCTCTCCTCTATTTGACGGAATTTGCAGTTCTACCAACATTGTGAAAACAATCTGATCATGCCGTCTCGGCCGACGTGTGAGGGACCATGAAAGAGGCGCGCCATGGAGGGAAGCATTGATGAAGGCAGGCATATTTTTCCATTTGGCCCTGTCCATAACCCCTCCTTTGTTTGCACACACCCTCCTTTTACCCATTCCTCCTTTTCATTTTCCTCTACTTTTCCTTGAATGTGTATGGGGTCAAAATGTAAGGAATCACAGTTAGCGTTTGTGTCCTTGTTGTTGCTTCTTATTTGTACCATTGCTAGCTGGCAGCCTGTTAGCGCTATCCTCTTTGCTTCCCCATCAATAAATGCGTTGCCTTTTGATACATAGTCTTTTGCTGAAGTGTGTGCTGCTCATTTAATGATAGCAACTTTTGATGGCAGTAGCAATGCTTGGAGGATGTCACTGATCAATTGTGCGTGTTGTATTTGTTGGCCTGCTGATGTGAGGAATCCCCTCATTGACCACAGTTGGCCGAAGTCATGGACCACCCCGAAGGCATACTGGCTGTCTGTGTATATGTTTGCCCTTTTTCCTTTAGCCAATGTGCATGCCCTCGTCAGGGCCACGAGTTCTGCTGCCTGTGCACTTTTGGCAGCCGTCAACCTTCCCCCTTCCAGTAGTTTGTCAGCGGTACCCACTGCATAGGATGCCTGTAGTGTCAATTTGTCATCCCTCAGACATGACCCATCTACAAACAAATCTCCTTGGGCAGTTGTGTGTCTTTTAAGTCTGGGCGCACCTTTGTATGCCTGTCTATAGCTAGTGCACAATCGTGAAACACATCATCTGAGTCAAAATCATCCAGATCATGCTCTGTTGGCAAAAGGCATGCTGTGTTCAAAGTGGTGCATCTCTTTATGACAATGTGTGGTGCTAATAACACCAGCTCATACCTGGTGAGGCGTGCATTTGTTAGGTGCTGGGTCTTAGTGGAGGTGAGGAGTGTGTCTACTGCATGGGGAACGTGCAAAACCATGGTGTGTGCCAGCACTATATTTTCAGATTGTTCTACTGCCAGTGCTGCTGCCGCCACTGCTCGGAGGCAAGGCGGGAGCGCGGATGCTACTGGGTCTAGTCTAGCGGAATAGTATGCCACAGGGCGGTAGAATGATCCGTGTTTTTGAGTTAATACTCCCAATGAGCACCCTCCCTTCTCATGGCAGAACAGGTGGAAGTCTTTGCTGTAATCTGGGAGGCCTAGCGCTGGTGCTCTGCTGAGTTCGCTTTTGAGCTTGTGGAACGCCTGGTCACAGTCCTGTGACCAAGGTACCATGGCTGGGACGTCTTTGTGTGTTAGTGCTTGAAATGGCTTGGCAATCAGGGAGAAGTTTGGGATCCAGTGCCGACAGTACCCCGCCACCCCCAAGGACGCCCGGACCTCTTTTTGTGTGTGTGGTCGGGGAAAGTGGGTGATGGTCGATATCCTGTCAGGGAGTAATTTCCTGGTCCCTTCGGACAGTTCGTGGCCTAAATATTTTACAGCAGTGAAGCAGAACTGTAATTTCTTGGGGGAAACCTTGTAACCTTTCAGTGCTAGATGGTGCAGGACGGCAACTGTGTCCTTTGCACAAGCATCCCTTGAAGGTGAGGCCAGTAGCAAATCATCTATGTACTGGATAAGTGTGGAGCCTTCCTTTAGTACCAGGGAGTCTAAATCTGTCTTTAATGCATTCGTGAAGATGGAAGGGGACTCCGTATAGCCTTGTGTGAGCCTACACCAGGTGAATCTTCTAGATCTGAAACAGAAACTGAAAAAGGACTGGCTGTCTGGATGTAAGGGGATGGTAAAGAAGGCGGAGCTCAGATCCAGCACCGTGAAGTGTGTGGCTGTTACAGGGATATTGGATAATATTGTTGCTGGGTTTGGAACCACTGGGAAGGAAGGTACCACTATTTTGTTCAATTCTCTTAGGTCTTGGGTGAAACGATATACAGGGGCCTCATCCGGGCCCTTAGATGCTTTCTTTACAGGGAGTATTGGTGTGTTGCATGGGCTAGAGCGTATCTCCTATATTATTCCCTGCTTCAGGAGGTCTTGTATTAATGGTGCTATGCCCTCCTCCCCTTCCTTGGAAATCTTATACTGTGGCACTCTTGTGAGGTGGGCTCCTGGCTTCAATTTGATCTGTACTGGTGGATAATTTAACACCTGTCCTACATCATTGGCACTGGTAGCCCAGACCTGTGGTGGCCCAGCTCTGAGGGTATGATGGGTCGGTGCATGTCATGAAAGCCTGCAACATCAGACCATTTGGCCTGCTTTCTAGAAAGACCCCTGTCGGTGAGCAGTGTATGGTGCATTGTAATTTACAGAGCAAGTCTCTACCTAGTAAGTTCACTGGGCAGAATCTGCTAAGGATAAACTGATGGTTGACCGTTATGGTGCCTACGACTAGTTGTAGCGGCTGTGTGAGAGATTCATCTATTGGTTGTCCTGTCATTCCGACTGCCGTGACCTGTAGTCCCGAAAGTGGTGCCTCTGGCATCTGAGACGCCTTTAGCATTGAAAAGAAAAGATGGCTTCTACACGCGCTCCAATCGTACCTCCGCAGCGTCATCACCCAACACACTAGAGAAGAGGCCTACCATGAATGAGTCCAGATCTGATCCTTCCCTTTTCAAGGCCCCTCACTCTAATGTTGTCTCTTCAGGAGTGGTTTTCTAAGTCCTCACACTTTAACAGGGCGGAGTTCAATTGAGCGGTGAGGGATTGCGCGCCCTCCAATGGTTGAAGTCGGCCTTCAAGCTCCTGGCATTTCGCCTCCACATCCAGGGTGCGAATGCCAATTGAGTCCACATCCGCCTGAAGCACGACCATTTTTGTTCCCATTTCTGCTTTGAAGGAGTCCAATGAGTCACCTATGTCCGCTTTAATATCTTCTCTAAGCTCCCTCTTGAACTCCCTCAGGGTCGCCAGTAGGTCCTCCCGGGTGATCGCCATCCCCTTGGCCGCTGGGTTCCCCTCCTCTTCACCCACACCAGGCCTGGATGAGCCAAAGTAGCTGGAGACCTTGTTTGGCTGGGTTTTTTTCGGTGGCATAGAGGCAGGTATCATGGTCTACGCCACACCACCCACCGTATGTGTAGCGATTGCGGGCGCAAGGAGGCCACTCGCTGCCAACTCAGTAATGTAGTGCAGAAAAATTCTTCGGCATTCCCAGTGCAGGTCCAGGTTGTAATACTGAGCGTGTTCTGGAGATGTCAGGATTTTCCCACCATTTGGGGCTGTAAATATAGGGCGACACTTGCGCTCACTACAACTTTTTGTACGAAAATGTCACATTGTCATGTGACATGTTTCACCTAAACAGTCACTGGGTGTTCACTATGCCATGATAAAGTCTTTTGGAAGGTAGTATTGGATCGGCTGATCCTATACACATTTTTCTTTCTTGTAGCCCTGAAGAAGTCGATTGGGATATTTCCCACGACGAAACACGTGTTGGCTGGGCAATTTCGTTTGAAATAAAGGGACAGAAGAACACCCAACGACTAATTATTGAAAAAGCTAAAACAATAATTGATCTTACTGTGTTGTACATACTACATATATGCGATTATGTCATGAGATGTATAATTAGACACTAATGTTGACAATACCAGCGTGTGCATAGGACAAGTGTAACAGTTCAATAGTGGACCGTGCAGACGGTCCAGTGGGAGGGTTCAGGGTGTGTATTTCCCTCACCTTTTGCACCGCATAGATAGTGAACACCAAATTACGCACACTCAGGAGGCGCCAGTTCCACACTTAACGCAAACCACCCCACCTTTTGTTTCATAATTAGCTTGGTTATCAATAACGATACATTGTCATATATGACTTTACCATCTCACATGTGTCCTGAAACGAAGGAGAAAGTATTGCAATCAGTTGTCCCTCTATATCAATATGGAGTGCAGTACACATTCAAACACAATACCGGCATTTCACCCTGGATTGTCTAGCCCATGGTGTCGGGATGTGGGTGGTTGCACTGAGGCGTACACTTCACTAGTGATATCACAATACATAAGGTTCCTAATCCACTCTGCCACTGTGGGTCTACGGTTGTTACTCCAACAAACTACAATCTCGTGCTTCGCTAATAAAAGTGCTATTGTGGTAAACCTACCCCTTTACGAATGTCCTAAGCCTTTTGTAGTACATAACCAAGCAGTGCTACTAACGGATCGGATGTAAGGTTTATTTCCAACATTATGGAAAGTTTATCGTTAATGACAGCCCAGTAGTTACCTATATGCGTGCATGCCCATGCTAAATGTATGAAGTCAGCTTTTTCACCATGACATTTAGGGAAAGATGAAGGGCGGTGGGGCAGTCTTGACTATCTGACTAGGTGTAATGTAGGTGCGGCGTAAAATCTTGAAGTGTAGTAACTTATTTCTGTGTTTAGGGGAGGAGATTAATTTTAGTTTGTTGGCAGCAGTAATGACAAATGTCCGATAACTGGTGGTGCAGGGCCCCCCCCGCCTCCCGCAAAAGAGCATCAGCAACAGGCAGTATGGCCAGTGCAGTCCGATAGTTTAGACCCTAAATGCCCACCGTCAGTCATCTATGAGAATTGTAAGGGGAGTGAAATCGTCTGGGGGAATTGGGTATGATGGAATTTGGGCACACAGTGCGCTTTGAATACGATACAAGATGAATCGTTCAGTTAGGGTCACAGTAGCAAAACGCATGTCTTCAGCCCAGGAGATAACGTGTCCGTCATGGAAAAGATCTCCAGCATTATGTAGGGCATATCTGTTTAGTGTGTTTTTGACTACGATTTCCATCATGGGGGGAAGCCATCGATTTGTCAGCAAGTGGAAGTGATGAGGAGTATAAGTGTCCCAGGCCCAGCATGTAGTGGAGAGCGGTAGAATGTCTGCGGGATCCCGTGGTATTCCAATGGGAAGTATAGCGTTCAAAGGAGTATTGCCAGCTTGGTCACGTTCAGTGCGGTCATAGGGGTACCAGTGGTATGCGTATTGACACTGCGGGATCAGGTAGTATAGCTAACAAGCATTTGCAATGCAATAGGTCTCGCATTTACGCAAGTTTGAGCTATTGGCATTGTAAATGACAATGCCTTTTATTTATGTTTTGGTTTTTAAAACATAAATAAAAGACATTGTCATTTACAATGCCAATAGCTTCAACTCGCGTAAATGAGAGACCTATTGCATTGCAAATGCTTGTTTCATCCCAGCTACTTGGCGCTGCCCTGCATGGGAATTCTTACCTGGAGAATGACAATGCTGTCCAGAACTGCCCATTCCTTCCTGACTTCAGTGACCTTGCATGGCCTCCACTTTTACCCTTACTTTATCAGTACCACAGAATCAGTACTTCGAGGTTATTTTTTGCCCAAATATTCTTCTGGGGGACAGTTCCATGGATTTACAACACAGTCAGTAAATCAAGGTCATTACACTACAAGTCTTTGCTCATAGGCAGGACCACTGGAATAACGCAATATTGTGGCCGCCGCGTTCTTGGAGTATTTACATATTTTCCACACTTGCCGCATGATTCAGATCTTCTGCATCAGTTGCAAACATTGATTCTAGCTCAGATGGATCAAAAGAGGCTTTAAAAAGCATCAGCAGTTGTCCCCGGGGGGACAGACGCTTTGCAAAGATTAAATGTCACCATTTCGTTGCTGACGGCTGTATTCGGGTGTTAGAGTGCTGCTAATGAGGAGAAATGTTTGCCCAGACAGTATTACTGTGTTGTAAAATGACAAAATAGCAAAATATTGTGACAGAATGTGCCACATCACGCTGCATCATTGCACCTCTTCTGTGTCTGATTACGTTTGTACCTCTCCAGTCCCTGCAGCACCTGTTCTGACCTGGGTCTCAGGCTCTACAACAGCTCTGCTGACCTGGTTCTCTGGCTCCACAGCAGCTCTGCTGACCTGGTTCACTGGCTCGACAGCAGCTCTGCTGACCTGGTTCTCAGGCTCTAGAGCGGCTCTGGTGACCTGGTTCTCAGGCTCTAGAGCGGCTCTGCTGACCTGGTTCTCTGGCTCTACAGCACCTCTGCTGACATGGTTCTCTGGCTCTACAGCACCTCTGCTGACCTGGTTCTCTGGCTCTACAGTGGCTCTGCTGACCTGGTTCTCTGGCTCTACAACAGCTCTGCTGACCTAGTTCTCTGGCTCTAGAGCGGCTCTGCTGACCTGGTTCTCTGGCTCTACAACGGCTCTGCTGACCTGGTTCTCAGGCTCTACAGCCGCTCTGCTGACCTGGTTCTCAGGCTCTACAGCCGCTCTGCTGACCTGGTTCTCAGACTCTACAGCCGCTCTGCTGACCTGGTTCTCAGACTCTACAGCCGCTCTGCTGACCTGGTTCTCGGGCTCTACAGCCGCTCTGCTGACCTGGTTCCCGGGCTCTACAGCCGCTCTGCTGACCTGGTTCCCGGGCTCTACAGCCGCTCTGCTGACCTGGTTCTCAGGCTCTAGAGCCGCTCTGCTGACCTGGTTCTCAGGCTCTACAGCAGCTCTGCTGACCTGGTTCTCTGGCTCTACAGCAGCTCTGCTGACCTGGTTCTCTGGCTCTATAGTAGCTCTGCTGACCTGGTTCTCTGGCTCTAGAGCATCTCTGCTGACCTGGTTCTCTGGCTCTAGAGCAGCTCTGCTGACCTGGTTCTCTGGCTCTACAGCGGCTCTGCTGACCTGGTTTTCTGGCTCTACAGCGGCTCTGCTGACCTGGTTCTCTGGCTCTAGAGCAGATCTGCTGACCTGGTTCTCTGGCTCTAGAGCAGCTCTGCTGACCTGGTTCTCTGGCTCTACAGCGGCTCTGCTGACCTGGTTTTCTGGCTCTACAGCGGCTCTGCTGACCTGGTTCTCTGGCTCTACAGCCACGCGCTAAAACCCTGAATACAAATACCAGACAAGCTGTCGCCATTGTGAAAAAAATATAGTGCTTACCGACTAATGAAGGAGACAGTGTAACGCCGCAAGTAAAAGATCCAGTCCTGAAGGGCGGTCCCAAAAGGAGACAGGGCGGTAACAAGGAGGGACTAAGAAGCCTCATTATCAATCGGAAGCCAGCATTTACCATGGACGATGACGCCAGCCAATGAAAAATATGGGCGGGGCTTCCACACCACTTCTAAAACATACCCTAATACAGCATGCCTCGCAAAGCGAGCAGCGCATGCGCTGCAACGCTAGGCTCGACCTAAAAATGTGGCATACCGAAACCCCCACGCTCGTATGGGAGCACTTGTGCGCGCCTATTCACCCGCAGCCTGCCCAGACCAGCCATAACAGTAGGCTTTTTAAGGTGGTGAAGAATTGATTTGTGATTGGAATGGTAATGTTTAGAAACAGGTAGAGAAACCTGGGAAGGACAACCATTTTATTGATGGCTATACTGCTGGCTATTGATAATGGTAGTTTAATCCACCTTTCGATTTGCGACATGAGCTGTCTACTGCAGGTCCGTAATTCAATCGGATGACTGTATTTATGCTTTTATGATCTATTTTGATCGAAATAAAGCTATTATGATGTGATGAGTGGAATTTTACAGCTCCATTATGTTGCCCATATGCATGGTTTTCTCCGAGAGATTTCTATGACAAATTTTGCGGGTGTATATATAGCCGTACAAAATGGCAGCAATTACCAATGCTGTTTACACTCAGCAATAGTAGCATCTTCTTTGTGGGAGATACAGCTGTCCTTTTGATGATGCGATTTTACTACTAAAGCTCCATTTGGCACCATGCCTGGATATTATTTAACTAACAATATTGTTACTTGTTTCAAAATATTCCAATCCCACTAACACGCGGATTCTTCAACCGGCTGCAGTCCGCTTTAATTAAACCTACCTGGGCGGGCTAACAACCACAAATTGCCTGGAGGCTATTGCAGAGACTTTTATGAGTAGGGCGGTTCTGCTCTTCCGCATTTAGAGTTATATTATTACGTTGCACTAGCTCAGTTTGCCACGCAGTAGTTTCATAACCAGTGGCGGCTCCTCCATAGGGGCGTCGCCCCACTGCTTTCTCGCAGCGCGAGAAGCAGAAACATAAAATGGTAAAACTACCATTTTATGTTTCTGCTTCTCGCACTGCGAGAAAGCAGAAGTGCTTGGAGTGCCTGGTTGTGGGCGGTCCCGCTCGAGGGCAGGGGTGGAGTGGCTTGCCCAATGTTGTGGGCCCTGACTGCTTTGGTCGGCCTGGGGCCGACCAAAGCAGTCATGCGCACTCTCCCTTTTCTCTATGCAGGCTGCATGCAACCTACATAGAGAAACCCGATTAGGCTCCCGGCTGGGGCGCTCTCCGCTGCGCCGCACCAATCACAACGCTGCCATTGCAGCGTTGTGATTGGCAGAGGGGAGGGAGGCTGCCTGTGGGTGGCAGCTTCCTGTCTGAGGAGAGCTGCGGCAGCAGGAAAACGCGGGACCCGGGGGAAGGTAAATTTTATTTTTTTAAACATCTCTCGCCTCCCCACTATCCCCACCACGCGCAACCCCCCCCACGCGAATACCCCCACCCACCCGAAATGCCGCCCACGACTGAGTATAGTGCAACATTCTGTCTGACGTGTTGACTCATAAACCACAAGGATAATGCACTTCCAGACTTTGCCAAAGACGCCTCTCTGTGAAACACAGGGATTCTGCAGATTCGTCTTCTAAACACCATGAATTAGTGACCGCTCTATCCTCCAGAGATCATGTATACAAATGCAGCGACCACTGGTTATGTCTTTTCATTTGGATTCACATCCCGCGCAGGGGTGTTCGGACTGGAGATTCAATTTTTCCCTCAACAGTTCTCAGCCGTAACCATCTAAAAGTGTTGATTTTAGTGAATGAAACTGGAAGTCTGGCTGTGAGTGTGTAAAGCTGGCTGACTCTGAACGCTTGAGTCTCGCACATGAATAAACGAGGTGGTGCGCGTCGGTAGAGGCCAGTCCCAGAAAGCACAGAGGATCGAGTGAGGTCCGGGTCTGGCAGCTGCTAGTGAGCGGCCCCGGTGCGACACGCTGTGCCCTGGTGCAGTTTGCAGCACCGTGAATGACACACTCAACAGCGCCCGCACTACGTCTGCTTTGCCTTCAGAGCAGCTGCCTTGCACCAGGGCAAGAGGGAGGCCTGGTATCTTTCATTTTAGCCGCACATAAATACCTCACTGTGAGGAAACCCAGCACTCCTTTTATTCCAGTGTCGTCCTGGCTGGGAGCTAGCTGGAGCTAACAACTTGTACTACCCGAAGAACTCTTTTAAAACCTCAGAGAAACAAAACCTTGTGAAAACACAGTAGGGTTCTAACTTATACCTTGGAGAATGCATGCCGCTTCTCGATGCCGGTTACTAACTCACTCAGATTCATGAACTGTCCGAGATATTACAGCGATTGTACCCCGGAACTTGCTGGGTATACAAAGATCTCAGCAGCAGCCTGCAAGATATTTTTTTTTAAATCAGTCTGTTTGTGAACAATTTAGAAACCCCACAAACTTTTACTATCACAACTGTCCTTGTTGTCAATTTCTTTGGGGGCAAAGTTTATTTTTTTTTATTTTTTAAAAGGACCTATTTACAAAGGAATGTTGGAGTATATAAATCAGTACAAGGCTGTTACATAAGAAAAACAACACATTACCACTTTGAGGCTACGGAGAGTACGGACAACCAAACCCCTAACCAGGCGTTATACCTTTGTGCACCAAAGAAAAGACCCAACTGGTTACCTGTCCTGCGTAATGACTTCACCTCGCAAAGATATTCAGAACATACATGCTCCCTCTGGAAATAAATGCCTGTTAGTGTCCGGCTGCCTGACTAAATAATAACGAATAATAATATTTTGATGTTACTATTGATTTTGAGTTTTGCTTTGCATTACCTTGACATGCTGATTTACTAGTGAGTTTTGTTGTACAGCACTTACTATGATTGTGATTCTTATAAAAACAGAATGGAGCCTGAAACAGTACATCCTGATACTGTGACGAGCTGCTCTGTGGTGGTGTGATGTCTTATGATGTTACAAGTTGCTTTGAGCTCTGATGTTGTGATGGGTTGCAGTGAGCTATGATGCGATGCAGTGGTGTGCCTTGAGTTGTGATATTGTATTGAGCTGTGATGTGTTCATATGCTTTGCTGGGTGGTATGTTCTGTCTTGTTGTGCTACATGGTGTCTAGTGATTTTTTTTTTAATAGATTTGAGAATTGCCAAACATTTCTTCTTGCAACCTCGAAATTTCTAGCAGAAAACTATAACTAGTGTGAAGCTTAAGAAGCTGTAAAGCTGAGCTTTCGCATGTAAATCAGGACTTTGTGACTCTGTTGTGTATAAGTGTATGTCTGATATGTAAACTCACTGATCACAGATGTCACTGCCTTATTGATGTCCCTGCATTGGCCACCAGCCAGACACAGGATCCAGTTTAAGACCTGCTGTATCCGCATTAAGGTCCTGAATGGCATGGCTCCTTGCTTTGTGGACAGGAGAGTCAAGAAATACATCCCTAATCAGATTGGTAAAGAAAAGTAAAGGAGGCTGTAGCTTCTCGGTACAAGTTCCTGTCCTATGGAACTCTCTCCCAGATCACTTACTCCACGTAGGTAATTTTATTCGGTTTAGGAAACACTTAAAAACAGTGCTCTTCAAACAAGCGTTTCACTGTTTACCATCTTCTTTAGCTTCAAAATGCTATATTTGGATCCCCTTTTTTCAACAATTTGCAGTAAATATGTGGTGTAAAATCCACCATTTGAATCCATTTTTTTCAAAATGTTCTTGCAGGGGGAGAACCCCCCCCCCGCACCCTCCTTTTGCAGTTCGGGCTCACTCGCTTATTACATTAGGGTACAACATTTTTCGCCTCACCACTTTCAAACTACACCAGCCGCCACAGTTCATAACTGTCGACAGGTGCCACACCGGGATCTGGAACTGGGCCCGACAGCCCCGCATGCGCTAGCCAGTGTTATCATGAAGACTTCCACAAGGCTGAGAGCTGACATACAGGTAGTGGATTGCACAATGAGGGCACGGACGGGCTTGGCCTGGATCTCCAGGGTGGATGTCATGTACTCCCCACATATTAAACTGATATACAACCTTAAATTACCCCTTACCAGGGAACCCTTGGTGATATGTCATTTACAGAACAGGCACTTCTCACTTCTAGGAATTTATATGAAGGAGGAAGATTTATCCCCTGACCAAATATCTAAAACTGGGCAGCCATACACCATTAGCAATATTTACATATATTACGTTGCGAGAGGCGGTGTGGAGGGCGTACCCTACCTACCCTCATGAACCGGCAGATTGGAGGCTGCTGAGCCTTGCAGCCGCTGGCTCATTGACTACCAAAATCATTACTGTAATGTACACCACCACATTACGAGACATGCCTAGGATAGACTACCGGTCCAGGAACCGCTGAGAGGCAAACATCGGTACCCGCTTAACGGAAGCGCAATGGGAATATTGCTGTTGCTACACTTCAGAGGTCTCTATGAATGGCAGACATAGACTGCTGCATTATAATTTTCTCCATCAAAGCTATTACACCCCAGTAAACTATATAGATATGGGATGCGGGACAGCGACGCCTGTGAAAGGTGTAACGAAACCATGACCGACTTTATACATTTGGCAAGGAACTGAACAGTGATTGCAAATTACTGGTCCCTGTTGTTCCAAGTCCTGAGCGACATCTTGGGTTTGGTGCTTAAACCAGTTACCCTTCTGGCACTTCTGGGCCATTTTAAAGGGGTACCTAAACACTCTAGAAAACTTGTTGGCCTGACACACCTGCTGGGGAAAAAGACATGTGGCCATGGCATGGGGTAGGGGCCCACAGTCTACTGTAGATAAGTGGCTAACAGATCTAGCCTTATGCAATGAGAATGCTGACACATATTACACATTGTTGCCCAGGAGCTCTTGTCCCGGGGACATTTGAGGCCCGTTGAAAACCTATCTTGCTTGTAGATGACAGGCAATGAGCAATATGCCAGGGTCTAACAAAACGTCCTTGGCTGTACGGGAGGCGGGGGATGAATGACAAAAGAAAGATTGGATTATGGGATGTATGGCGGATTGCTTGGAGGATTCTGTGGTCACAATGCCATAACACTAATTGTTGAGTTGAATGAATCCAGTATCTATTTGAAATGTACATGATGCATAGTATGAAGGTCACTATGCTCTTTTTTTCCCTTTGTTGTATCACTCAAAACTTGACTAAAGCTTTAAAAAAAACAACAACAAAAAACTACCAATATTGTTGTTTGTGTGTGCAGTTGTCAGAATTATGACTGAATGCTACTTCCTTCTCAAGCATTTGGAACTGTTTGACCAGTAGACTGGGGTGTGTTTTGTTGTGGAGCTATGTGTGCATGCTACATTTACTTTTAGGTAAGGGCAGATTATTCACCAATTGACCGATATATGAGTCTTTTACGCTGGGTGAGAGACGAGTCAATGGAATTTTACAACAGGTTACATGGTTCTTTGTTCAACCCCACTGCTGGACGTATACTTTCTTATTTAAAGGTGAACACTAATTTTATTGGAGCCATTATGGAATGTGGCTGATTCTGTTGGTGCACCTCTGTGAGATAAATAGCACAATTCTGTATATTATGTGAAATGTTATGTGTAGGTCATGAACCTATGTAGTAAGGTTCTATATGATGTTAAAATGAGACAAATGGGTCCATCTATGTGATGGTGTTTTCATGATGCACTAAAGAAGGCATAGTGTAATGATGTTTGATCATGGGTTACTGATGACAGATAAAAAAGATTAACACAGTTCCATTTTTAATATTAACAGAAGCTAACAAATTAAGAAAAGTTTTGTGTGTGTAGGTAGGTAGGTAGAGATGGCTAAATGTGTAGCATGGGTCTGTATTGCCATCTAGGGATTCTACTAACATTTACAAACCACATGACCGCAGGCTTACTGGTTTATAAATGTCATCTGAACCTTGAGATGTCGCTAATGGGCAGTATTTCACATCTGACTTGTTATGTAATTTTTCTAGTATGCAGTTTGATTGATTTTAGGTTTAACTCTGTTTTTTATTTAGCAATAAAATTCAGCTTATGGCACATTTCACAATAAGAAGTATACACCTGTACCACTGCATTGCTCTACTCAAAACAGATCCGGCTTTACAGGCATCAACTCATATGTCATATAGCATATACATCTTATATGTCTTATATGGAACAAGCATAACTCAAAGAAAAATGGTACAACAAAAACCAAACTTCAAACAGGTCCTTACCCCCTCCCACCCTCCCCCCCACCCCCGCCACTGGTACCTTTCTTCCTGCCTCCGTTGTGTGTTTAGCTACCATGGTTGCTTCCCTCTCAGGGTTCAATGAGTTTCAGAGGGTTCCCCTGTGTTTGTTATCAGGAGAAGGAGGAGATACCTCGGGCAGGTGATCTCATGAAATTCCGTTGACAATAGCCCAATGAGCGGTTTCCACACCTCTTTGAATGCTTCTTCAGAATTTGTGAGGGAGGCGTGTATTCGCTCCATCCCCATGATGGACTATACTCTGTGAAGCCAACCAAGGAATGTAGGCATAGTTTGCGTTCCCCAGTATGACAGGATATTTTGGAGCGCTGCCCCCAAGGCCAAACCCATCTTCTTCCCTTTGCGAGATTTCAACGGGAACATTAAGGAGTTAGGCAATCCCAATATTATGTATGCCGGGAATCGTGGGATCTGCGTCTCGAACCTTAAGCCTATCTCGTCTAGTATTTTAGGCCAATAAGATGACAAAAGGGGACAATCCCACAGCAGCTGTAACAAAGTGCCCTCCTCCTCGCACCCACGCCAACAAGTCGGGCTCCGGTCCGGATTCTCTTTGTTTAGGAGTGCAGGAGTTAGGTACCAATATGTGGCTATCTTAATAGCCGTTTCCTTACTTGCTGTGTTCCTTGCCATATGTTTGGCCCTATAATATATGTCGTCCCATTCCTTCCTCGACAAGTCTCTTCCCAGTTCCCTTGCCCAACGCTTCTGACTAGCGGTAGGTTGTGTAGGGGCCTTTTGACGTAGCATGTCATATAATTCAGATACTAGCTTCTTGTCATCCCGCTTGGTAACTAACCATTTCTCATATTTTGTTAATTTCCGGCTAACCTGTGGTTGAACCTCGGGGTGAAGTAACCAGTGCCTCATCTGCATATAGCGGAACCGCTCTATCTCGGGTAATGCATAGTCTTGTCGCAATTGTGTGAATGGAATGATCCCATCCAGATTGAATAAATGACCCGCCCCTTTGCAAGGCGTCTTGTGCCATTCTGCGAACTCCTTGCTGTCCAGCCCTGGTGTAAATTCCCTGTTATCTAAAAGTGGTGTCATCGGAGAGGGTAATGTCGTGAGGTTTGCCTTAGCCGCTACCCTGTCCCATATTTCCATCACTGACTTTGTGACGGGTGACCGCCAAAGACTCCGTGGTCTATCCGCTTTCTTAAAAAAGGGGACCTTCCACAAAGCAATTCCCGCCAGGGCTCTATCTTGGAAGAGCCATCGTTTCTCAGATTCCTCCCTACTCCACTCCACAAGATACCTCAGCTGGGCTGCCCTGAAATAATCTAAAAGGTTTGGGATCCCCAGCCCCCCTTCCTCCGGTTTCCAGTATCCCAGTTCTCTGTGCATTCGGGGCTGCGCCCTTGCCCAGACAAAGTGGAGTATATAATTCTGCAATTCCTCGATAGTTCCCCTAGGCGGTGAGACCGGCAGTGTTTGAGATGCGTATAATGCTTTAGGTAGGATGGACATCTTGACTGCCGCCACATGACCCAGTAGGGACAGATGATGGTGTCTCCAACTATTCAGATCCTTCCCAATTATTGATTGATTTTAGAACATTTGAGCGGCATCTGTTTAGTATTCATTGCTTGCCCGAGACTGCAGATATGTTCGGTAGTGTTTTGAGAAATGTTTGGTTTTGTTGGGAACAATATACTAGTATTTAAAAATGTTTTATGCAAGAATGTGTATTATAAATAAAATTTTAAACGGAAAGCACTTTGTAAGAAAATTAAAAGCATGCATTCTAAAATGTGCTCTTTTTTTGGTAGTGCATTGACGCTATACTGTAGGTTTAACAAGGCATATATATACAACGAGAAAAAAAGTGCAGCGTGGAACAGTAACTTTTTGCTGACAGGTTCTGCGTTTATTCTTGCTCACGTATGCAGATTTTCGATGTATATATCAATTCTGCAAATCGACTTTGTAAAGTTGTGTGAATGTCAGTTATTTGTAATACGCATATCGAAAAGAATAGTGATATGTTATTGGCATGCTAGTAATTGTAATGTCACTATAACAGAAGCAATAGTGCCCCTAGTTACGCTACCTTTGGGATAACTGGTTTTCCACAGCCTGGCAACCATAGCTTATACTTCCTGGTTTGAATTTTGAATTCTGAACAGTAGAGGTATGCACTTCGATGATCCTTAGTTACCTATTTTTCTTTTTATAGGACAGTTTTTTAAGTGCCTATATCTGTACAGATAATGATGATGTAAATGTGTGAACAAAAGTCAATTCGTACTCTCTGCCATTAGTGTTTGCATTATTTTTGTTGTGATAACTTACTATTAATTTAATTATTATCTCCATCATTGAAGGGCTTAGTTGCACTATGTAAATGAAATTTGTTGGCCTGGCAGGATTACTGACTACGTTGGTCAGAGTACTGTAACACTATTTGGTTTATCCGTCCAATCCCCCTGAAACACACTGCACTGTACTGCTTGTAAAGATGCTGAAGTTCACTGTGTTATTACGCTGTAGTGTTCAGCCAATTGAAAGCCTATTTTGCTGGCAATAGATGCTATTACTAGTCCATGGCCTAAGCCTGTCCTGGCTTCCAGATACCAACGTTTGACAAGTGGAAGTGTTCTTTATCCTCTTCTGCCATTCCTTCTTGCTTTGTAATGCCCAGCTGGACGAACTCTACTGAAGAAGGCAGTGTTCAGCAAAGGAGCAGTGCATGAAGTGTTACTGCGGTTATACAGAAACTACGTGCTATTGAGTGCTTGATAGCATCATTTCCTCTGGAGCCATTCCATCCCTATCCGGTTCGTCTCTGGCCTGGGCATGATATGTATGGGGCACAGGCACGGTGAAAGACCCTGCAGTGCTTCCTGTCTGACACTGCGTTTCATCACCTCTTGGAGAGGAACTCTGCTTTGCCACTTAAAAATGGCTTGTGGGAGAGGATTTTGAGTAGGAAGTGTGGGCAGTGCAGATTAATATTGTAAGGAGCATTGGGTCGGGATTGCTGATTGCAGGGGGTTTGGGAAGTTGGGCAGGTGGTTCTGGCTTTACAGAAAACCTTTTGGCATGTTAATTATCTGGTCATATTGTATGTCCCTGTTAACTCGTACTGTGTGGTGAGGAAATTACCTACTCTATTATGTGTAGCAGCGAGCAATTAAACATCATTTGTGTGCTTTGGAATTTTGGATGCTCCATTGAGAGCCATAACGTGGAAGAGGGTTTATAATGGCTGCCTGGTGTAAGCTGTCAGCCCTAACATGCTCCTGTTTCTCCATTACATATCCCTCTCACTGTGTCTCGTATTCCTAAGCATTAGAATCCTTCTTCCTATGCTTCACCTAGTTATATATAACCTCTAGCCACAGACTAGTATCGAAGCGTTAGCTTCTGTGGCAAATGTAAAAAAAAAAAAAATGTAAGTCCGTTTTTATATAGCGCAGCTACTCACCCTTACGGGTCTCAAGGCGCTGGGGGCCGTAGTGGAAATTAAGTGAGCTATTGCCCAGAGTCGCATGGTGCTGAGCTGAGCTGCCGCCGGAGCCGGGGATCGAACCGTGAACCCTGTGCTCCGAAGTCAGCTGCCCTGGCCGCTGCACCACACCTCTCCACAGTATGTGAAACATGCATCCCTCGCCTTGGCAATGTCGGGTGTATGAAATGTTCATTAATCCTATTATATTTGGTGCTTCGAGTTAGAGATCTAGTATTACTGATTACTATTACACTAGTTATAGGCCCCACACACGAATTTAGAGCCCGAGGTGCAAGTAATTGATCAGAACTGCAACTGTTTCCAATTTTGGGTCAGTAATTCAGTGAGTCTATGAACTACAAGGACAATTATTCACCCTTTCCCTCCATCATCCATTCCTCTGCCTTTTATCAAAGCTTGAATTGAGCTTGTTGTCTCATTTCAAATATATATGTATATAATATACAATCTCTAAAAAAGACGCATCAAATAGAAATCTGCCATTGAACTTGGGACTTAGCAGTCCAAGAGACGTAATTTAGACAAACTTGTGTGTGAATCTATAAGAACTTTATAATTTGTTTCGGTATTTCTCCTTTTCTTTCAGGAGCACCTTTTGTGCCATCACTAAACTAGGGGTGGGCGGAATTTGCGTAGTCGCGTTACGCAAAGTTCTGCGAAACGGTAAAAAATCTTCGCGAGCTACGCAGAATTCCGCGAGCACGCGGAATTGCTTGTTCCGCCCGTTCCCGATGCGTTTTTCCTGTTCGGGGACGCCGTTTGCGTGCTCGGGGGGAAATATCTCGCGAATTTGCCCATGCGGTCGCCAATTGGCGCGGCCATCTTGTTTCACTTGTCCCGCCCGCTCGCGATGCGTGTTTCCTGTTTGCGAACGTGGATGTCCGATGGCGCGCCGGCTACCAAAATCTCGTGGCGCACGCGAACCGATAGGAAAACTCATTGGCGAACGCAGGGATCCCGGTAAGTCGCTCCCGAACACGCATTTTGAAAGTGCGAACAAGGGAAAAAATTCCGCTACGCCGTGGATCGCGGAATTTTCGGCAATTCCGCGTTCTCCGCGGAACGCGGAATTGCCAAAATTCCGCAAATTCCGCGAGCGGAGCGGAATTTACCGCCCAGGACTACACTGAACCCTTTTGATTTACTCCTGTTCGCTTTATGTCTCACGCACCACATCGGTGGTGGCAAGGGAGACAGAACTGGTAAACTAGGCAAGAGCGACACCCAGTGTAAAACAGAAGACTGCAGCTCCTTACATTATCTGCCTTTCAACTGCAGTTGACCAGTGTAACAGTTAACATTCTGTCATGCTACCACTGAACCGGAACCGTCTTGAGAAAGTACCCATGATTAACTTCTCAATGTAAAGTTTCTAACTGTTGGGTGTTGTATGCCAGTTTATCCTGCTTCGAAAAAGGTAGAATGCGAATGAAGATGTTAAAAAGAAGAAAAATAACATTCTGCCATGATTTTCATGGTAAGCCTCTCCTTCCTCAGTCTTTATAACTTTGAAACCTCTTACCCTTCACAGAGATAACTTATTTTGATCTAGCTGGTCTGTGTTTGCACACTAGTGGGTATAAGAAAACAGAACTGACATTAGGTCTCTTGTATTTCACGTCTCAAAATTTGCGGGGGTGTGGGACAGTTGGAGACAGGATACCCTTAATAAAGAAACTCTTCGCTGTTTCTCCATACTTTATCTTGTGGAAGGCTTGAAGTAAGACAAACTTGTGCAAACATTTGCTGCCATCCGTAATGATTGCAATGGAATTCTCCGCAACCTGCTTTGTGGGCTTTACTTTCTTTCACATAAAGAAATAGCTGTATTTCTATAGGTATTTAGGTATGTTCACAGAAAAAGGTTTAAAAGTGAAGGTATGGTTTTTGACTTTAAAGAGAAAATGTTTGTGTGTGCATGTATGTATGTGTGTGTGTGTGTATGTATATATGTGTGTGTATGTATATATGTGTGTGTATGTGTATATATATACTCTGTGAAGCCCATGACTAAGAGGCGTGATTGCCTTGAAACGCGTCGGGCATGGATGTTATGCAGGATTGAAAGAAAGCGGGTTGCAAAGGCATACAATACCTCAGGGTCAGAGCATCGTCGAGTGCCCACTCGAGCGCAGGGATCTTTGATGGAATCATTAATTGCACAGCTGTCCGAGCCGTGGGAGAGGAGCACCATTCTTGAACTTTTAGAAGGCTGTGGAGGGGAACAATCACTCTCCGTTCGGCACGATGTTCTTTATCAATCAGCCCGCAATTCTAGAAGTCCGTCCTACTGAAGGAGTATCAATAGCTTTTACATCACAGGGGCATGGAGCCTACTATAGGAATACTAGACTTACCTGTGGGACTACAATAACCAGATTGCCACTGTGCATCATTGTCAGCCACGCCCACTGAGGGCGGCAACAATTCAATAAAAAAGAATTTTTAAACAGGTGAGCGTTTCTCTGTGCCTCTGTGAAGCCCATGACTAAGAGGCGTGATTGCCTTGAAACGCGTCGGGCATGGATGTTATGCAGGATTGAAAGAAAGCGGGTTGCAAAGGCATACAATACCTCAGGGTCAGAGCATCGTCGAGTGCCCACTCGAGCGCAGGGATCTTTGATGGAATCATTAATTGCACGGCTGTCCGAGCCGTGGGAGAGAAGCACCATTCTTGAACTTTTAGAAGGCTGTGGAGGGTAACAATCACTCTACGTTCGGCACGATGTTCTTTTTCAATCAGCCCGCAATTCTAGAAGTCCGTCCTACTGAAGGAGTATCAATAGCTTTTACATCACAGGGGCATGGAGCCTACTATAGGAATACTAGACTTACCTGTGGGACTACAATAACCAGATTGCCACTGTGCATCATTGTCAGCCACGCCCACTGAGGGCGGCAACAATTCAATAAAAAAGAATTTTTAAACAGGTGAGCGTTTCTCTGTGCCTCTGTGAAGCCCATGACTAAGAGGCGTGATTGCCTTGAAACGCGTCGGGCATGGATGTTATGCAGGATTGAAAGAAAGCGGGCTGCAAAGGCATACAATACCTCAGGGTCAGAGCATCGTCGAGTGCCCACTCGAGCGCAGGGATCTTTGATGGAATTATTTATATATATATATATTTTCTTTTAACGCATATATATTCATTGAAAAAGCTAAAGGTTACAGAGAAGTTATAGTTAGGCTCGGGTTTCACTCGTACAAAACCAGAGAAGTTCAGCTGTTATAGTTAGCCAAGCTAACTATAACTCTCATGCCCCCGCAATGCACTGCTTATGACCTCACATATTACGTCACTTATGACATGGTCTGTGATATCACTGATGACATCACTGACATCATCCAGTGACTGAGTGTTTTTAAAAAGTTTGAGTGTTAAATATATATACCAAGGTGTATTGGTGAATCAGTGGGTGTATGAGTGCCTGTATGGCAGATTCAGTGGGTGCGTGACTGACTGTATAAGTGAGTGGTTTGGTGTCTCAGTGAATGTATGGGGGAGTGACTAGGTTGTGCGAATGTCTGTATCAGTCGGTTAGTTGGTGTCTAAGTGTCTGTATGGGTTGGTGAGTGGGTGCGTAAGTGGCTGTATGGGTGATTGGTCATCTGCGTATCGGTATGGCTGTATGAGTGTCTGTGTGGGTGGGTGAGGGTGTGTGGGACTGCCTGCATGGATGAGTGAGTGGGTGAGTCAGTGGCTGTATGGGTTAGTGAGCGCAACTGTGAGGGGCTGTATGGGTGACTGTGTGTATGGCTGTGTCGGTAAGTGAATGGGTGTGTCAGTGGTATATGGGTGAATAACTGCATATGTGAAAGACAGTATAGATGAGTGTTGGGGCACATAAGTGACTATGTGTGAGTGATTGTGCCTGTATGGGTGAGTGTGTGCTTGTCACTGTATAGGTGAGTGAGTATGTGTTAGTATCTGTATGAATAAGTGAGTGGGTGTGTGTATAACTGTATAGGTGAGTAAGTGTCTGTGTGATTAACTCTATGGGTGAGTGAGTAGGTGTGCGAGTAGCTTTATGAGTGACTGACAGTGTATGAGTGGGTGTATCAGTGTGTGTATGGAGCTTCTAAGTGCGGCGGTCCTGGATGGGGCCCGGAACCCCTTAATATCAGCGCGCAAATTCTTCTTAGTACAAGAATACTCCAGGACACTCAAGGCTGCTTCATAAATTTATTGGCAAGATTGCTCAATACCGACGCGTTTCGCCTTTCAGCTTTTTCACGGTATCGTGTATATATATATATATATATTTATAAGGTGTGCCCCCTCCCAGGCCGAGGGTGGTGTGTGTGTGTTTTTTTTTTTTTTTTTTTATATATATATATCGATCCTGGCGGCCGAAACGCGACATTTGATGCTCAAATAAACCATCATTGACTTTCTAACTTTGCCTTTGGAGTCTGTTTCCTGGTGTTGCGCCTTTCTTTGGATGGTGGTACCCCTGGGATCCTGCTGTGGAATGTGTGTATATATATATATCCAACAAAACCCCACTTCACATGGAAGAGAGCATGCACACAAGGAGTGCTTAGTTAAAAGGCATCTTTTATTCCATAGGGTGCTATATATATATCCATCCCCAGGCTGATTTCAGGCCTTTTAAAAACATTTATTTAATATTTTCATTAAAGGGAGGGGAGCCGAGTGGCACCCTCCCAGGCCATTTTCGTCCCTGGGGACCCAATCCCCCGGGGCCAGGCCACTTCGTTGGTGACCCTGGGGGGGTGCCTGATGAACCCCGCAGTCCCTGCTTGCTCCCTTCCTCATTCAGGAGCCGGCATCGCTTTTAAACACAGGGAGCTGCTGACATGCAGCTCCCTGTGTGTAAAAGTAAAGTGCTCCGCTTTGAGCAAGCGAGAGCAAAATGCTCTCACTTGCTCAGAGCACTGTTTGTTATGGCATGGCGGGAGCAGTGCTCCCGCAAAGCCATAGCAAACTGCAATGTCCCGGAGGTGGGCACCCCGGGACATTGCTGGAGCCTGCCCTGGGGTTGGCGGTCCCCAGGGCCATGTAGGGCTCATAAAGGGGGGCTGCGCGGCCCCCCTCCTTTCTTCAAATTGCCCCTGGGAGGTGGTGGGTCCTGGGGCCCACAACGGATCCCCTTAATTATTGCTTTTTTTATTTAATAAAGTATGTGTCCTGGGAAGGTGACGGTCCCTGGGGCAGGGGGAGTCCGCAAGGCCCCCCACATAATTGCAATTGGTCCTGGGGAGGTGGCGTCCCTGGGGCTGCGGGCGGGCCCAGTGGGCCGTCCGCATTCATAATTAACAATGTCCTGGGGAGGTGGCGGTCCCCTGGGCTTTGAATAGTCCTGGGAGGGGGGGCCCCATGTGCCTTCCTCCTATATTTATTGCATGCACTCAGGACCTGGCCCACCCGGGGTTTTTTTTTTTTTTTTTTAAACATACTTTATTGATTTTCCACATAGTTCTGTTATATTCAAACATGTTTAAGCATTTGTACATTGATACTATTCAAGTTAGCATTGCCTGTAACATTATCATAATATCTGACACGTTCTATTGCGTAGCAATACCACAGGTAGTCCACTCCAATATAACTGAGTGTTGTGACACCAGTATGCATTTATCAATAATCCGAAACTTTTAACTTGTAACACCCACCCCACCCCTCTCGCCCCCCCCCCCCATCCCTCCATGCTCTGGCGTTCACATTCACAGCAAAATTCTTTTGCGTCCTAGCACTGTGTTCTCATCCCTTTGCGCATGTTTGTGCGTCGTCCCTCTCCCTGTCCACTATATGAGAACCATATTGGTCTCCTCTGCACTAGAACCTACTGTGTGTTCGGAGTATCAGGAATGTCGTCGGGGTTAGTGCTTTTAAGGGCTTCTAGCATTGTGTCCCATTCCATTGATATCGGGTTTTTCCTTAGCCCACGGGCCTCCTCTCGGCGCAGGGCAGCACTCTCTGCTCCGCCCCATCGTGTCAGTTCGCTGTGCCATGTGTGTATTACAGGGGGATTAGCTGATTTCCAGCACATGGTGATAGATCTCTTGGCCACTGGAAGCGCCAGATCTAGGAAGCGAAGGTGGACCTTCTGCGGCGCCCTATGCTTACGGAGGCCCAACAAGCACTCCAGTACTGAGCCGTCTATTGAAAGATGCGTAGTCTCCTCTAGTATTCGTTTGACCCCTCCCCAAAACTCTCTGAGACACGGGCATGCCCACAGCATATGTATTAAGTCCGCCTCTGCCACTTTGCATCTAGGACAGTGATATGTCGTGTTTGGGTACATCTGCTGTAATCGGTGTGGTGTAAGATAATCTCTGTGTAGGACCATGTAGTTTATGAACTTAAACTTAGCATTACGGGACACCTTCTTTGGATGTTCCAGAATATCCACCCACTCCCTGTCTGAGAGGTCCCGTCCTATGTCTGCCACCCATTGAGCCCGCAAGGTGCAAGGGGCATTTTAACGTGAGCCCGGATGCTCAAATAAAGCCATTTGATAAGGTGACTTCCCTGCCCCATACAGTATAATGATTTAACTAGTTCATGCGTCTTGGGTTCTTCCCGGCGAGGAGACCAGTGTTTCTTAACATATTGTAGTAGCGCAGCGTGTATCATATATAGAGTGCTTGGTGCCCCAGTTTCTCGTATAAAATGATGGTCCATTAGAACCTCCCCATTGAAGAGTGCCCCTACCGTCCCCACCCCTGCATCCAGCCATGCTCTGAGTTTGTGTTTCGTGAGTCTACCGCTCAATAGTGGGATCACCACCAAAGGGATGTTACCTGCATAGGGGGTGCAGCTAGATGTGTATTTCAGTGCATTCCTCCAGCATGTCAATGCCGTATGCAGTAAAAGCGGTATCGTTGAGGGGGTTTTACACTGTGGTAACAATAGTGTGTGTAGCTGTCCCTGTTCAATATTTCGTATAGTAAATCCAATCTCTTGTAGGTTGCGACCTGCCGTCCAGTAGGACAACCACTGCAATTGGCTCGCATAATAGTAGGCTCGGAAATCCGGTGCACCCAGGCCTCCTCCCTTTGTGTCTATTTGTAATTTCTTGAGACTTACCCTCCGGCGGCCCGCTCCCCAGATGAGATCCGATTAGTATTGTGTCTAGCATGTTAAAAATAATTGCAGTTACTATAATCGGTAAATTAGTAAAATAATAAAGGAGCCGAGGGAGCACCACCATCTTAGTCACTGCCACTCGGCCCATTGCTGATAGAGGCAACATGGTCCAAAAAGCTACTTGTGAGCGTATTCCCCTGATGGCCTTACTGAGATTACCCTCCAACATGTCCGTGTGGGAACGGTATATGTTGATGCCCAGATATGTAAAGGTGTGCTGTGCTACAGGTAGGGAAAGCAGCCCAAGATTAATTCTGTCAGGGCGTGGGTGGTCTTGGAAGAAAAAGGCATTCGATTTTGATTCATTTATGGCTAAGCCGGATATCTGTTCGAAACACGCGAAAATTCCCGGTATTGGGTCTAGCCCACCCTGAAGATGCTGCGCATAGATAATTATGTCATCCGCATACGCGGATATCAAATGTGTGGATGTGCCTATTGGTATTCCACATTGAATAGCTTCCTGTCTCAGTCGAAGCGCCAACGGCTCTAGTGCCAGTACGAACAATAGTGGGGGCAACCCTGTTGCGTGCCCCTATGTACTTGGTATTCCCGTGAGATGTGTTTACCGGACCTAACCCTTGCCGTCGGGGCCTCATACAGCAGGCGTATCCATCGAAGATAGTCAGGGGGCAACCCAAATTGTGCAATAGCTTTAAACATATAAACCCAAGATAGAGTGTCAAATGCCTGCCTCAAGTCCAGTGCAATACAACCAGCATTTTGGTAGTGTTCTAGATTAGTTGCCATTATATGGTGTAGCCTCCTTATATTTAATGATGTGCTGCATGCTGGTATAAATCCACATTGGTCATTGTGTATTAACCTATTTAAGTAGGGCTGTAGTCTATTAGCCAAAAATTTACTAAATATTTTGTACTCGGTTGCCAATAACGATAATGGGCGGTATCTCGATATATCAGTCAAATCCCTCCCTGGTTTTGGCAGTGATACTACTAATGCTTGTGAGGTTGTGCAGGGGAGGTAGCCTAATTCAAGCGACTTGTTGTATAATTCCTCCAAGTAATATCTCTGGGTAAGTATCAAAGAATTCCACCGGCAAACCATCCAAGCCCGGTGCTTTATTACGCGGGAGCCCGTTAATAGCTGCCTTTATTTCTGCCCTGGGTATAGGGCCTACCAGAGCATCCTTCATGCCCGCTGGAGCCTGTGGTAAGGTAAGTTTGCCAGGAATGTGTCCATTAGGGCAGTGTTCAGCGTCGGTGGCTTACTATACAGTGTTTCATAATATGTACTGAAGGCCTCATTAATATCATGTTGCGTATATACAGCGTTACCTCCAGGTGTGTTAATTTGACTAATGACAATGGCCGGTGGATCTTCTCTTAGAATTTTTGCTAATAGTGTCCCTGATTTGTCTGCTTCAGAGTTTTTTCTGGGTAAAGGCCCTATAATCGATTATTCTAAGGGTTTCTAATAGTTCCACATGTTGGATACGTGCCTCCTGTAATGGAGCCTGTTTAGTGGGATCATTTGCCGCTTCTTGTTCAAGCCCTTTCATATTATCCTCTACTGTCTTCAGATTCTTATGTACCTCTTGCCTTGCTCCTACTGTGGCGCTGATTGCAGTTCCTCTGATTACTGCTTTTAACGCATCCCATTCAACTAGAATTGTGGACGCAGTATTGCTATTTTCAGAGAAATAATGCGTAAGTATATTTGACAACGTATTGCAAAATACTGTGTCTTCCAGTAATTGGGGCCAAAGCTTCCACGTAGGCACCGGGGTGGGTATTCTACCCCAGTTAAGGGGGATCTCCAACGGGTTATGGTCTGAAAATGTCTTTGCTAAATATGTGGCGTGGATCACCTGATCTGCTATTGAGAGGGAGCATAGGATTCGGTCTATTCTGGTATGCAATTGGTGTACTGGGGAATAAAAGGAATATTCTTTGTTCAACTGATTCTTTAGCCTCCACACATCGCATAAGGACCATCCATCCACCCAGCTGCATAGTGCCTCTGCCTGTTTACTTGCCACTGTTCCACGGAGGGGCGGGTGTGATCGGTCAAGTCCAATATCCATGACCGCATTACAATTGCCCCCCTTGATCCACGGGTATGCCTCCCAGCCTGCCAGTTTCGTGTTTAGTCCCAAGAAATATTTGTTCTGATCGAAATTTGGAGCGTATATATTCCCCAATATAACAGGTACTCCATCCAGTGTGCCACGTAAGAATATGTTCCTACCCTGTGCATCTATCCTCTTATCTGTTACTTCAAACGGGACGCCATATCTAATCTAGATTGTCACACCCCTGGCAAACACCGAGTAATTAGTAGAAAATATCTGACCCCTCCATTTCTTCCGCATTTTTGCGGCTTCCATTTCCATCAAGTGTGACTCCTGTAGAAAGACTATTTGCGCCTTCCGCCTCAGCAATTGCGCATGCACTCTGTGCTGTTTCTGCACTGATCCCAGACCCCGGACATTCCATGTAATTAAGTTATATGTGTCAAGCTTGTGCATTGCATGTGAACTGTGGTGTGCGTGTCCAGGTTGTGGGATAATGAACGCATATGGGATATATCAGCTGCTGCTTGCCAGAGCCCCTAAACTCCCATTCTAACATTAATACAAGGCCCTGTTTGAAACCTAAACAAAGCCAAAATAAAAACATAACACATTGAACTTTGTTATAGTGAACTGTTCCATTCGCAAGTAGGGGACTGGCTTTCACACCAATCATGTAAGTTTATTCACATTCAGTAGCTCATCTGAGCCCGGGCTAATACATTTGTCATTATCATGCCATAATGTTCACATGAGAAACAAGCATTGGCATAGCCAATAGGTCTCGCCTTTGGGGCGTTATAAGTGTTTAGACAGAGCTATTGGCTTTGTTAACGTTTTTAATATGTGTTGTAGAGCATTGTGAATGTTGTGCAGCATGTTGAAAATTTATAAGTTATAATAAAAAAAGTGTTATTACGATTTCTGTCACCTTGTATCTAACCGAAAAAACATTATATACAACTGAAGTATTGTACTAAAAACCAAAATTAATACAAAAGATGTGTTCTAGTTTCTTTGTTTATGCAATGCTGTCAATGTTTCCTTGCTTGTTGTAATTAATTTTTGTTATAGTTTTTATTGTTAGGTGTGGGATATAAACAACGGGAGGGTGGATAATGTGAAATAGTATTTTAATTATATAGGAGTAGTGGAGAGTTGTTTGTGGAGAATTAATAGATGTCAAACTTTTATGCCAAACTGAAGTGGTGTGGAGTGATGCTGAGGTGGTTGTGAGTAGTGGCGGAGGTGATGCTCAGGTGATCCGGAATGATATTGAGGTGATGCTGAAGTGGTGGTGCGCTTGTTCCGAGGTGATGCTGAATGATACATAGATGGTACTGAGTGATGCTGAGGTGGTGCTGAGTGATGTTGTGGTGATGAGTTATGCCGATGTTGTGTAGCTGAACTGTTGCTTATGTGGTGCCAAGTGATGTTGTTTTTGTTCTGTGTTGAGGTGTTGCTGAATTGATGCTGCGTTGGTTCTGAATTGCTGCTGTGCAGGTGCTGAGCTGGTGTTGCATTGGTGGTGGTGCACTGATGTGGAGGTAGTGCTGTGCTAATGCTGAGATGGTGCTGTGTTGATAATGAGGTGTTGCTGCAGTGCATCTGAGGTAGTGCTGTGCTGATGGTGACTTGTTGCTATGTGGTGATAAGGTGCTTAGGTGGTGCTGTGCTGGTGCTTAGGTGGTGCTGTGCTGGTGCTTAGGTGGTGCTGTGCTGGTGCTTAGGTGGTGCTGTGCTGGTGCTTAGGTGGTGCTGTGCTGGTGCTTAGGTGCTGCTGAGTGATGCAGAGGTGCTGCTTAGTGATGCAGAGGTGCTGCTTAGTGATGCTGTGGTGGTGCTAAGTGATGCTGTGGTGGTAGTGAATGATACTTAGGTGGTGCTGAGTGATGAGGTGGTACCGAGTGATACTTTGGTGCTGTGTTTGTGTTTAAGTGGTGCTTAGTAATGTAAGTCTGGTGTTGCGCTGGTACTGAGGTGATGCTGCACTGGTGTTGATGTGGTGCTGTGTTAATGCTGAAATGGTGCTGCATTAGGGATTATTTGTTGCTGAGGTGGTGCTGCGCTGGTTCTGAGTTGGTGCTGTGTTAATTCTGTGGTGGGGTGGGTTGGTGCTGCGATGCTGGGCTGGTGCTGTACTGGTGCTGAATTGGTACTGTTGGTGCTGCAGTGATGCGGAGGTAGTGCTGTGTTGAGGGGGTGGTGTTGATTGATGCTTAGGTAATGCTGTGCTGGTGGTTAGGTGGTGCTGAGTGATGCTGTGGTAGCACTGAGTGATGCTGTGTACTGTGCAATGGGGGGAAAGGAAGCACGCACCACAGCTGTGCACTGTGCAGAGATGTCAAAGGTAGCACGCACCACAGCTGCGCAGAGGTGTGAAAGGAAGCGTGCACCACGGTGCTGAAAAAACGTGAATGTTAAAAGGTGTGGTCAATTTTTAAGCTGTGCACTGTGCAGTGGGGTGAAAGGAAGCACGCACCACAGCTGTGCCCTGGGGTGAAAGGAGGCACACACCACATATCTGCACTGTGCAGTGTTGTGAAAGGAAGCACGCGCCACTACTGTGCAGTGGGGTGAAAGGAAGCACTCGCCACAGCTGTGTACTGTGCAATGGGGGGAAAGGAAGCACGCACCACAGCTGTGCATTGTGCAGAGATGTCAAAGGTAGCACGCACCACAGCTGCACAGAGATGTGAAAGGAAGCACGCACCACGGTGATGAAAAAACGCGAATGTTAAAAGGTGCGGTGCATTTTGAAGCTGTGTACTGTGCAATGGGGGGAAAGGAAGCACGCACCACAGGTGTGTACTGTGCAGAGATGTCAAAGGTAGCAGGCACCACAGCTGCGCAGAGGTGTGAAAGGAAGCGCGCACCACAGTGCTGAAAAAATGCGAATGTTAAAAGGTGCGGTCAATTTTGAAGCTGTGTACTGTGCAATGGGGGGGAAAGGAAGCACCCACCACAGCTGTGCACTGTAGAGAGCCCATAGATCGAGCGAGCACCAAAAGCAATGTGGGGAAAGGAAACAACCACCACAGCTGTGCACTATGCAGAGATGTCAAAGGTAGCACGCACCACAGCTGCGCAGAGGTGTGAAAGGAAGCGCGCACCACGGTGATGAAAAAACGCTAATGTTAAAAGGTGCGGTCAATTTTTAAGATGGTACCGAAAAAGAGGCGACTATAGAGGCCAACTACAGAGTACAGCAAATGTCTTGACAATAACATACTAAAACAAAGATAACGGTGCAGGAAGAGAGTGCTGACATAGATGAAATGCGAGTGCTGGAAAAAGAAGCGCGCACTCTTGTGGCGGTGGGGTCTGTCCCTTGGCCGGGGTGGAGGGGATGCGCCTTGTTAGTATCTTATTGTCATGAATGCGAGTGCTGGAAAAGAAGCGCGCACTCTTGTGGCGGTGGGGTCTGTCCCTTGGCTGGGGTGTAGGGGACGCGCCTTGTAAGGAAAGCTGCTAGGTCTTGAAATGAAACATGATCCACAACAGATGGCACGCTGCGCACCGCTGCTCGCTCCCGACAGCTAAACGCTGTGGGAGTAAACATTTTCAGAAAAGGTGGGACATGCACCCGCCTTTGGCCAATTGCGTGCTTTCATTTTTGAAAGCCACATGCAAAGGCCAATAGCATGTGTGGAAAATCAAACACCGCACGCACGAGTTTGCAGAAAGTCTGAAGTGATTCCAAGAGGCCTTCTCCTAGATCAGCGTATGCGCGCTGCGCTTGGCTCGACCTAAAAAGGATATGTGTGTCCGTGAGTTCTCGTGCCGATGCCATCGTGTTTCAATGTCGCTTGTGTGTGCTGGGTAGTTCATTCTATGTTTCACAGACCCTGCAGATCATCTGCAGTTTGCGGCGTCACCGTGGGGAACAATGCCAGACTGTTCTCTGAGTCGGATCGCACTGTGCTGTCCTCTGAGGATTCCGAGTCCCGTCGGGAGGCCTTGTCTCTTAACTTGGTCGCAGCCGCTAGAGCTATGTCTTTGCTTCTTTGTACCTGATCCTGAGTGGGGCCAGGAATTGGTGGATTACTTGTAGTCCTTGCGTTGCGGCGTGATCGCCGACCTTGTGATCGTTTGGGACTGTTCGGCGGCTTCCGGGGGACCTGTCCAGACAATTGAGTCAGATCCATGACTTCGATCCACTCCTCCGCATCTTTCGGACTTTCAAAGAAGTATGTTTTTTGGTCATAGATTATTTTCAAGCGTGCAGGAAATAGCAGTGCATATTTTACGTTCAAGTCTCGTAATTTCCTTTTAACCGCCTGAAAGGAGGATCTACGGCGTTGGACCATCAATGTATAGTCAGGATACAGTGATATCTGGCTGTTTTCAAATTGGATCTGAGGCCGCTCTCATGCCTTCTGAAGGAGGGTATCTCGATCTCTGTAGTTTAAGATCCTGACTATTAGTGGTCTTGGCAGTGCTCCCACCTTCGGTCTTCCAGTAGGGATTCTGTGGGCTCTTTCAATACAGAAGAAGTCCGATAGTCCATCAGGGGCCACATGCGTTCGGAACCACTGCTCCATAAAGGTGGTGGCGCCTGGCCCCTCACTTCGTTCCGGGAGCCCAACTTACGTGTATATTATTCCGTCTAGCTCTGCCCTCTGCATCTTCAACACTATCTAGAAGGCCTGTGACTTGTCTCTGTAGCGTCTGAATTTGTGACGCGTGTTCTTTGTGTTGAGGCAGTATTTCTTCCAGGGCTAAGCTGTTATCTTTCACTGTAGTTACTAGTTTAGGGTGATCTGCCTTGAACAAAGTGAAGCCGGTAATGAACGTGCCAATTTGTTGTTCTATCGCTCTTCTGGATTCCCTAACCTCGCATAATATCAGGTCCAATTTGTCCGGGGTTTCCATTTCATTCATGGGCGGTATGCAGGTAAGTGACAGTGGGTTTGTATTGAGTTCCTGGTCGTCAGTAGTTTGTGAGTTTGTGGCAGCCGCCTCCTGCAGTTTGCCTTTTGGGCGCCCCATGTCTCACAGTGAATTGTCCGCAACAGTCTACTGTTAGCCAGTATAGTGAGGTCCTCGTGCTCTAGGTGGTGTTCACTCAGTAGTAGTCTTCGCGCCGGAAATGGTAGGTATGGTAGTACTGCCACTCGGGTTATTACCCAGGTAACGGACTCAGTGTCCCAGTGTTGCTGCACAGTAAGTGCGTGTTTTGGCGTGCCACTATGTAATTATTGTCAGCACTGGCTAGATATTGCACATCCTAGCCAGCATGTACTCACTCCACTATGCTTGTTTGTTTCGGCACTCCCAGGATCTTGATGGGGCTCACCTACTCACCTGAGGACCGGGCCACGCGACAAGCCACTGTGCAGGCACACACCACAGGGCATTCAGCGGCAGCGTTCCCCTCCACGCCTTTGTGCCGTCCGCTATACTCTGCGAGCCAGCCAGTATCGCAGGCACACTGTGTTGAGATTTCTACTGTGCCTCCGCTCTCTCGCTTACTGGCCCTGCTCGAGCTGCCCTTTTAACTTCCTGGAATTCGTTTGCCCTATGCAGTTCAGCTCATACTCTGGAGGAGCCAAGGGGGGCAACAATCGGATGGCAGCGGTAGTGCAGAGCTACTTTTGCAAAGGTCCGTCCTTCCTGCGCTGCCAACCTCCCCCCCCCCGCGTTTGTGCACATACACCCCAGCTATGCTGTGATCCTGAATCATAAAGAGGCGGGGGGGGGGAAGTTGAGGGGGTTGTTGGGAGCCAGGCTCGATGCGGGAAGGCGAGGCGGGACCGGCGCCACCGACCGTTGTGTCCGGGAGCCTCATCCAGTAGGTGAGCCTGCAGAGATGACTCCGTCCGGTTGTCCGGCAAGACTCGGGCACCACCAGGCCTGTTCGCAGGGCAGTAATTATTTCACACTGCACAGGCCACACGCTGTCAGCAGCTGCGATCGGGGACTTGCCCTGTTTCTTTGGTGTCCGTTAGCTGCGCCCCCCCACAGCTCATCGGGGGGGGGGAGGAGAGAAGAGGAGTCGGTCAGCTGGTCCCGTGCGCTCGGGGTGGTTCGCGCAAACTGGCTCACCCCCGCACTCTAAGGAGACCTCCGGAGCTCAGGGCCTTCAGCGTGTCCTCGGTCCTCCCTGCGGTGGAGCCGGGGACAGCAGGGGCTTCCACAGAGGGGTAGGCACCTCTTCCGTATATCTCCCCGGTGCGCAGCACAGGACTCACCGGTTTATTACAATGTTGCGTGGTCCCGGCCTCATTTACTCCGACATCAGCAGCCGCCGCACAGGCCTCACTTCCACTGCTGCTGCTCGCGCTGGTGGGCACGGTTTTCCCTGCACTTTACCAGTGTCGGTGGTGCTCAGGACCCCCGACGCCTCCCGAGCCTTCCGTCGGTGATTCCAGGGACAGCAGGGGCCTCTGCAAGGGATGGGCACTGCGTCCAGTTGGCTTCTCAGGTCGCAGCGCAGGTCACATCGGTCATCATTGGTGCTGCGTAGGTATCGGCCTAACGTTCCCCGCCACAGGCAGCCGTCGCGAAGGCAGCGTTTCGGTTTTCACTGTATGCCGTAAGTATTATGGTTTCACGGCTCCAGGATGGGTCGCTTTTGGTCTGCGCTCAGCTCTGCTCACTCGTCATGTCACGAAGGGCCCTGCACATGGCGATTTTGCAGGATATCTATGCCCGGGCTCCGGAGCTCTCCTATTCTGCGTCCGCCATGATCGGCGGTTAGCCACGCCCCCTCCCCGGGGGTTATTCTAAAGCAAGCGTGGGAGCCCGCGCTTGCTTTTTTATGACTTTTTTGCTGCGCATCTACCCACGAGTCCACTGCAAAATTAAAAACAAAAATGCTTTTCACCCCAGCAGGGTCCCTCAGGGGACCCCCCCCCCAACCTTATCTGGGGGGGTCAGGGTATTCCTACTCTGCCCCCTTTTCTTTATTATTTTTCTGGGACTTGGCTTAAATGCGAGTCCCAAGAGGGCTGCCAACACTTTCTGGTTGAACTGTTGGCAGCCAATTAAATTTTAGTAGGATCCGCAAGTCCACTGCAAGAACTTGCGTCCCCAGATATCTACATTTTTCTAAGTTGGATATCTGAAAAACTACTGAATGGATTTGCAACAAATCCCCAAAAGCCCGCTTTCTAGACCAACATCTAGCTTTCTGCCAAATTAGGTGTAATTCCGTTCAGCAGTTCGGGCTGTAGTCGTGTTCAAAATATGAAAAATCTTCATAGTCTTAACATGCGTTTAACATGGGGAAAATGCATTTTGGGACCCCCTTTTTTCACGACCCCTGCTTGGCAGATCACCCCAAAACAGCAGCTGAACTAAAAAGGGGAAGTTTTGGGAAAACTTAGTGGAGATTCATCAAGCGGCGCCAGTGTTATTGGTGAAACAAAAAAACGCTTTTCCTATGGAAACTTTGGTCCTAAGTAAAACTGCCTACTCTCTATCGCCAGTAATAAATATATACATCTCATTAAAAATACTTCAGTTGAAGGTACTTAAAGGTCACGATACAAAACCTAAAAATCACTCAAATTCACCACTACATTGAGGAATGTACCCTTAACTCCCACATATACACTTCTGATGCCCTCTCAATTATTAGAAGAGTAGGCGATGATCAATTGGAAAAAGTCCAGTATTATTTACCTGCTTGGAGGCCTTGCTGGTGGCAGATAAGGTGAGCCTTAAAGAAATATGTTTTGAGCAATTATTTAAATTAAAAAAAACCTCTTTCCATATTTTTTGGGCTATTTTTGAACCCAGAAAAACACCACTTTTCTGTCCTCTTTCTTTTATGCTGCCAAGATTAAAGGAGCCTTACTTCAGTCTTCCCAAATGTTTAAAAGTAATATACTGGAGCCAAGACTAGTGTTCATTCTGCGGTTAAAACCTATGTTTGAAACAAAATGTTCTTTCAAAGATTCTTTCAAAATGCAGAGGAATTCTGACCTCTGGCTCTAGCTTGTTACGTTTGCATTCAGTATAAAAGTTGGAAAGGACTCTGACTTCTTTCATATTCTTCATTATAAATCAATTGTTCATATAGTTGCAAAAAGTAATATGTCAGATGTCATAACTACAGTTGAAATAGTCTGAGCATTAAGAATTCTTGAACAAAACCTTCTTGCAAAAACTGTAATGTCGAAATCCGTGCCATCTTTAAATGGTTAATGAGAGAACTTTTTAGATCTGGGTATTCACAGGCATGTTATTGTTGGTGAAGGTCTTTCCTAACACACTGGAGGAGTAGATCAAGCTTTTGTATGCTGTTTGTTTCATGGGAGCTAATACTATAATTTTAGAAGCAGACAGTAAGAACAACCATCATTAACCCGCTCAAAGCACAGGAATCAACAGGAGCATTTGCTCTTACACATTGCTTTATGCATGAAAATGTTCCGATCATGACTCCTAGGTTGCCAAGTTTTGCATGCCTCCCCAGGGCTCTGTGAATAGGCTTTTCTAAGGACATACATTTGTTTATTGGTGTTAAGCATCTGTTCTGCTCAGGGCCCTCTAGTTAGGTCTCGCAGACCTAGCGCTGGAGCGCGCATGCGCTCCTCGCTCTGCGAGGCTTATTGTCATCAGTACGCTTTCAGAAGGGGACTCGAAGCCCCGCCCATCTTTTTGATTGGGTGGCGTCATCCTCCATGCTAAACGCTGGCTTCCGATTGAAAAGGAGGCTTCTTAGTCCCTCCTTGTTACCGCCCTGTCTCCCTTTGGGACGGCCCACCCGGACTGGATTTTTCACTTGCGGCGTTACACGGACGCACAATATTTTTCTCACAGTGCCGACCCCCCCCCACTCCCCTTGTCGCTCTCTATACATGGATGCCAACTTTACTCCTCCACTCTGGTCTCATCGGCCCCCGCTTTCCTCCGGAGTCTTCAACTCGCCCTGTGTCCGTTTTGACTCCATCTCCTCCATGAGTACTTGGTGCCGCGCACCATGCAGCGCTAGAGTGCAGTGTGGTGGTGCCTGTGCAGTGAGGTGCTCTATGCCTGGGGGAAGGGGCGAGAGCTCTCAGGGCACACTCACTGCTCTTCGCCTTTTCCAAAAGTACCTGTTGCCATTCATCGTGGGGGGTTATATATGATGCTTTCTGTGGAGTGAGGAGCCGTGTGCCAGTGGTGCGGCTTCTCATGGGGTGTTCTGTGTGCAGTCAGTGTGCTGCTTTCTGTGCACGGAGGTGCCGCGCGCCCGGGGAGGGTGATGTGAGGGGTGGGGTCACACCGCTGGGCACCCCTCGCTCTCTCCCTCTCTTCCAGAAGTACCTGGTGCCGCTCATCACGGGGAGCCGCGCGGACCGGGAGGAGCTGCAGCGGATCGAGTCCGGTATCTCGGAGATAGCTGTCAGCGTGACACAGACGGGTAGAGATTAACGACTCTATCATTTCACCACCCCCTCCCCATCTCCCTGTGTACACCCCGCCTCCCCCCGGCCCGTCTCTCTCTAATGCGGTGACTTCATTTATCTCTGCACAGAATCTGTTCACATTTGCAAATGAAGACGCCGTCATTTCGGTTTAATTTGAAATTGCTTGTTTACTGTTGCTGCGGCCTCAATTAATTATGTTTTCAGGGGAAGGCTCCCAACCCCAGAATATTAATCGGGGGTCTGCGATGACAGACTCGCAAAGGCCGGAAAGTTCACTTCTCATTTCTGTCGAGATGAGGTTTCCGCCGTTGCCGTTTTCGGCGCGTTTTCGCATTTCTGCCACCGAGGGGGTCAAGAGAGCCCATAATTACTGTGGCTAATCCAACGTCTGACACCCAACACTGTCATGGGCTCCGCGGGGGGCCCACGGGCCTTCGCCCCCCTCAGTATGTCACGACTAGGCCCTGCCGCTTGTAATGAGCGCGGTACGTTTTAGGAGGGGGTGTGAGGAGCGCACTGGAAATTCCAAAGCCCAGGTAACTTAATACAAACATAACGTGTGCCTGCCTGTAAGTTTATTTGTGTCGGTGCTGCAAGTGCACTGTAGTATACAAGGTTAAGTGCTAGCAAGGTGATTACTTATAAGGATGTTAAGACCTGAAACTACGAAATTTCAAAAACAGAATTAATGAGAAGTGCACTGTAAACCAGCCATCAAGAGAAACTTTTCAAAGTACCTTTTTGGAACAACTCTAAACTTTAAACTATTATCACTTTTTTTCCCCCCTTGCTGCAGAGCCCGTTTGCAAGTAGGTTCGCCCGTACACCAGGGGTACAATTTCTTAGCTACTCTCTCTCCCATGCTATAAAATGTCGGGCACATTCCCCGGTTTGTGTGCCATGAGTTGAGTATAATCTATTATTTATAGCCAATGGGTCTCTGTATGTCGGGGAGTTGTACTTCGTAGTGTTTAAGGCTGGTGTTTCACTAAGGGCGTGGTTGCTACTGGCCGAGCAGGGCTGTTCCCTCGCACGCCGGAGGGAACAGTCCAGGAAGTAGATCAATGTGGTGCTGTGCATTTTCGGAATGGAAGGGCAGACGCAATACGTACGTTGTTTATGCAAGGGCGCACTTCAATTTACCATAGCTGCCGCCCGCTGTTGTTTCCTTCTCCATGGCGCACGGGTTTCTCTGCATATGAACTGGAGGTTGGTCCAACCTGATTTATTGCCCCTCACAGCGTTTGCTCCACCGGCCAAAAACAAGGACTCCAGCAGTTTCCTCTTTGCAACTTAAACAGCAAGGGTATGTGTTTAAAATTTCTATTGCCATTGTAAATAACAATGCCTTTTATTTATGTTTTAAAAAAGAAAAACCAAAAAAAAATTGTCATTTGCAATGTTAATAACTCAAACTAATGTCAATGCGAGACCTATTGCATTTCCAATGCTTGTTTTTAGAAGTGTTGCAGTCAGGGCAAGTCTCAGTTGTAACAAGGCTTTGCATATCGATTTGCATCCAAGGTATGAAGGATATGAAGTAGAGGAGCCTCGGGGAGCTTGGGATGGGCCAGCATTCACTATTGTTTGTCAAAGATACCCTCACAAAAGACCTGGATAGTGGGGCAGTCCCACATAATACAAATAAAAGTTCCCACAGTTGAGCAACATGTCATGCATTCTGGCATGGAAACTACCTATTTGTGAATAAGGTATAATACGTTCTGTGGATGTGTTTAAACTGTATTAAACGGTATCTGGTGCCAATGTTTGTGAGCAAGATTTCTCACAACTTCATCCCTCAGAAGGGAAGTAAAGGTGTCGAGGGGCGTTAATAACCAAGTATCTATACAGTAAAAAACCTTCTGGTCTCCCGTGGCTTCCATCAGCAGGCTCGTTTCTAATGGAACAAATTCAGCTATGGTGCTGGCATCTTTCAGGAATTGGGAAATGCTGTGTCGTAGCGGGAAACAGTGGAACAATTGGGATGTATCAATGAAAGGAGACACAACTGGAAAGTTACGCCTTTTATCTGAGAAATACCAATGGGGTCCCATTATGTAAAGCCATGAAGCTGAGAAGAAACCTGACTCAGCCGGGTTCCCATCTAGCGTGGGGTTTCTCCTGTCTGCCTGCTGTCCCTCGGAGGTGCTCTAAGTCTCTCCAAACTAACACACTTGGTGGCTGGTGGAAGTCATAGAGGTGAAGAAGCTCCGTACGAGAAGTGTAATGGTATTCACCCTCCCAGCCCCCACATCTTACTCCTCTAGGTTCGATCCTGTTGCGACCCGAAGAAACTTAATAGTGCTCATTTGGTAAGAGGTCCAATAGCAAGAAACGATATTCTCATGCCTAGACCCCCAAAATAGGGAGGCTGGTAACTCTTTTCCAGTGAGATCTCTAGGACGTAACCACTTATCCTCCCCTCCCCCCAGCAAGAATGAATGGATTTTGGCTGTGAGTTGCGAACCACGTCAGAAGCCTTTTCAAAGTCTTTCATCGCAGCCAATGAGGCCTGCAGGTTGGACGAGAGCTCCGGCATTGTGGAGAATCTGTTATTGTTATTGTTATTTTAGTTTTATATGGCGCACAGCTACCCTAGGGTTTCCCGGCGCCGCCTGAAGGGGCCAACATAAACAGAGGGGCCTACATAATAAATAACCAAGTTTTTAAACCCCTACGAAAGTTCTCATACGAAGATTCAATTCGAAGATCGATCGGAAGGGAGTTCCATAAAAAAGGGCCCAAATGGGAAAAGGAACGATCGCCCATGCGCACCAGTCTCGTCCTGGGAACAATGAACTTTACCTGGGCGGCTGAGCGCAGAGCACGAGATGGAACATAAGGTTGAACAAGAGTCTTCAAGTAAGGAGGTACCTTTCCAGATTTAATCTTAAACATGAGACTCAAAGCCTTAAACTTAATACGGCTTTCAATCCTAAGCCAATGAAGATCCCGAATAAAACTGGAGATGGAAGCGGTTTTAGGTATCCTATAAAGCAGCCTCGCAGCCGCATTCTGTGCAAGTTGCAACTTGCGTAACACCTCCTTGGCGGCACCCAAATACAAGATGTTGCAGTAGTCCAGTCTTGAGGTGATGAGAGCCTGGACCACCGTACGTTGGGTAGAAGAAGGCAACATCCATAAGATTTTTTTTTAGCCATCCAAGGATTGTGAAGCAGGTCGAGGCAACTCTTATTGCTTGCTGCTTCATGGACAATTGGTCATCAACTAAGACACCCAGGTTTTGAACTTGCTGTTTGGGTTGGGGCAAAGGACCCATTTCAGTGGGCCAGTGCTGAGGGCCCCACAGATCTTTATTACGGCCCACAATCAGCACTTCAGTTTTCTCGCCGTTAAGTTTCAACAGGTTGGTATGCATCCAACCTGCAATGTTCCTTAAACCGGCCTGAAGTAAGGAAGGATTGCGAGCTCCATCCGCAGAGAGGGAGAACACAATCTGGGTGTCATCAGCGTATGAAAAAAGAGACAACCCTGCTTCCTCAGCAATCCTCGCCATAGGTCTAACATAAATGTTAAATAGTAATGGGCTGAGGATAGAGCCTTGGGGAACACAGTAAGGGGAATTATGAATCTCGGAACATGCTGTCGGCGAGAACACCTGAAACGTTCGGTTAGTCAAAAAATCAGCAAGCCACTTAAGGGCTATATCAGTCACTCCCAGTAATTGTAGCGCATGCAATAGCACAGGATGTGATACAGTGTCAAATGCGGCACTTAGATCCAAAAGTATAAGTGCCACGGTACCACCCGCGTCAACCTGCTGGCGCACCATATCTGTGACCCCAAGCAAAGCGGTTTCCGTAGAGAAACCTGCTCTGAAACCTGACTGAGAGCCATGAAGGAAATTTTGAGAGGTCACAAAGAATGTCAGTTGTGCATTGACATGTTTTTCCAAAATTTTGGAAAATACAGGAAGGAGGGAAATGGGCCTAAAATTGGATAATTGCGTGGGGTCAGCCGTGGCCTTCTTTAACAACGGCAAAACCATTGCGTGTTTCCAAATAGAAGGAACAATAGCCTCTGCCAAAGATGCATTAAGCAGCTCCATAATTAAAAGCAAAGACGATGGTGCAAATTTCTGAAGCACAGTAACGGGGATGGGGTCTCTAGGGGAACCAGATTTCAGGCTGGCCAATATTCGCCTAAAAGAATCAGTGTCTAGGGGTGCCCAGCGAACAAGGTTATCCGAATGTTTATCAGACGAGTCAGGTTGTGCCGGCTCCTCGTTAATCAAAAAAGGAGGATTTCCGGTAAGCTGTGAGGCATTATTAGGCATAGAGTCTTGAAATGAATCATAAATTAATTCAACTTTCCTCAAAAAGAAAGTAGCAAGCTCCTCACAGTGTGGGGCACTCAAGTCAGGCGAGGCAGGCAGACAGTCAGCCCCGGACAAATTTTTTACAAGCTTAAATAGTTGCTTAGAATTATTATGTGCTCTGGAAATAACTGAAGCCACATATTCAGAGCGTGCAGACTTGCAAAGTATATGATAAGCCCTTAGAGCCATTTTGTAAATTGATTTGGCCTCAGGAGCATATGTCATTCTCCAACGTCTCTCCAAATTTTTACATTTGCTTTTTTCTGCTTTTAAGATCTCAGTAAACCAAGGAGCAGGCGGACGATGGTTATTTGCCTTGATAGCAGATAGAGGAAGGCAGGCCTCTACAGAATTAAAAATCCAACTTTGGACAGCAGCCACATCGTTTACAAATGAAAGACCAACTGTAGGGGCGGTTTTAGATAACATATTATTGAATACATCAGTATTCAATTTTCCCCATTTCCTCAATTTGGCTGTAAGACCAGAGATCGTTGGAGAGGGATTACGTGAGTAAGCAGAAACTTGGAAACCAACTAAAAAATGATCAGACCACGGTACAGGCAAAGTTGGAGAGCAATGAATATTATGCAGATTCGAGAAAATGGGGTCAAGTAAATGGCCCGCCACATGCGTGGGTCCCGAATTGCAAAGCATCAGATTAGCCGCAGCAAAGTGGATGTTGAGGTTTGTAGACCTACCCAGCTTAAAGGCGTTCCAGTCCTCATGTACCACGAACTGGATATTGGGCAGTAAGCGATTACCCAAATCCTTAGCCACAGTCCAGGCTTTGATACTGATCAAAATAGGTCAGCAGGAAATGGCCAAATCAGTAGGACTGTGATTACTGCCTGTCTGAGGTCCGATGGTAAAATGTTGTCCTCTGCAAATAGTATATATAGGGACTTAGTTTTGAGATAAGCCTTTGAATACGGTGTCAGGAATTTCATTGGGATCTGGAGTCATTCTGGATGAGATCTGAGTGATAGCCTTGCCTACTTCCTAGGCATAAATTGGAAGGTCTAAGTGTTCAGAATGGCAATGCTACCATGCATAGGCGTTATGATTCCTGGAATTTGGGACATCTCCTGACAAAATAGGGTCATCTATTAAGACGCAAATTTGTTTGGCACGCTGTTGTGCTCCAAAGCTAGCTCCCCATATACATTCTGTTCCTCACTTATGTGTCTCTAGAGATCCTCCAATTGGGTCAGCTAGTAAAGCATGTTTCTAGATTTGTCCCCACCATCGTACATTTGAATGTCTGGGGAAGCCCAGAGAGCTTTGGCCTCATTGGTTAGATATTGTCACAAAGAAATCGCATCCTCCATTGTCAACAAGGTCATGGTCTTTTTTGCTCTTTTCTTTCTGAAGTCCTGACAAGTTTGAATTGGAGTTTCTGGTGATGAAGAGAGAAGCTTCAGAAGATCCCAACTGAGCCCTGTGTGAGCTTTCCTTTAGTGCCTGATAATAAATAAAATAACAGGTAACAAGTCCTTAAAACCTAAACCTTAGAACTCCCCCACCCGTACACGTTTCTAACATGAAGCATCTATTGCCTCTTGAGCTCAGCAAGCCATCCGCTCGATAAGCTAAGCCCACAGCAAGGATTAAAGCTCGCCCAGAAAGGCTCCGTGGATACCCAACACCCCAACTATAACTACAACCAGCATGGACATGGAAAAAGAAGCAAACCGAAACCAAGCATGCCTCTCCTTTTCTCTTAAGCATATCTAGTCTGCAAGTAATCCTAGTTGTAATATATTGTGCTTGATAATACAGTCCTAGAAAATTATGCTTTGTAATGTTAACAAGACTCCATATTCAAGAAACTCTCACTTCATCTGTGTGACCCTTGGGAATTGGAGGAGCATTGGGGGGGGGGGGGGCGTTCTATGGCCACACCAGTGTTCTTCAGTTGATATTACTTTCTCTGTTCTGGAGTGATGCTGTTGCCTCAATCTTTGCCATCCCTTTTCCTGCCTCAGGATTCTGCCTTTGATCAAGTTAACTCCCACGCTGTCCCCGGAGTTATTAAAAATTATATTTTATTTGCATTTTAGTCCATGTCAAACAGTATATCATCAAGCACTGTTGACTTTGCTAGTTGACTTTGCCTATATGCTACTGCAATAACCAATGACAGTCCATATTCATTATAGTCCGACCCACAAACCACTCCCCTCCCCCTCCCTACCCCCCCCCACGGCAGAGCCCAAATGGACTTCCAACCAGGAAATCTCCAATTAACTTCCTGTATCTCTCACCACCATGGGCAATCAGACCTCTGCATACTGTGTCCATGTAGACCAAATCCGCTGATAATTTGTTGGAAGCTCTTAGCCTTATTGATTGCATTTTCTGCTAATGATCTTCTAGCCATGCCTCGCTTCCACTCGCCAAAGGTAGATGAAGCACGTTTCACCAATTCTTTGCCATGTCTCTTTTGGCAATTAGGTATCCGATTATCACCAGTAAAGGTGAACCTTGACCTTCCTCTCAGCTGTCCATGATCTCCAACAAGGCTACCTTAGGGCCCAGTGTAGAACTGTATCCTAGTAGTAGTAGTGGTAGTAGTAGTAGTGGGGGGGGGGTGTGTGTGTGTGTGTGTGTGTGTGTGTGTGTGTGTGTGTGTGTGTGTGTCCGTCTCCGTGTGTCCGTCCCCGTGTGTGTGTGTGTCCCCGCCCCCGTTCTTGCAGGTGCCAACATTCAGCGGAAGGGGCCCTACCCGTCTGCCACAACGTACCTAGGTGTAAATATGATGTAAATTGTATGTGGTCGATATTGCCAGAAACCCCCGGAGCATTTTTGTTTCAGTCCAATTGTCATCGTCTAAAAAGCGGAGAATTTTTCTCAATTTGCCTCGAAGATGCTATAAAGGGTCAAGGGAATTGCTACCAATGACTATAGACTCGCGATATCCCTTTCTACTCGAGCTGTTCCATGGTTAACTTTTTTCCATGGGAGTGGAACTCGGGCACTACCTTTAAATCATCCGTATAGGTGTCTAGTGCATTTCTTAGCTGCAACTACCTGAAGAATTGACTCTTATGGGGAGTAAAGTCGGGTGCTAGCTGTTCAAAGCATTTCATGCAATCGGTGGCCCACACATCGATTTTGAAGATGCCATGAGGTCCCACACCTGGAATCCCACCAAGTGAAACATTGTTTAAGGAGTGTTCTGTGCCCTAGGTGAGGTTTCTGAGGTTAACCTGCCGTGCCATCCAGTGTGTTTAATTGCCGCTTTCCAGCACTCTATTGGGGTTCTAGTAATCATAAGTAATGCATGCGGAATTAGAGTGCCAAATAGAATGAAATATGAATTATATGGTTATGATAAAAATAGTTCCAAGTGGACCTCCATGTTCCCTCTGTCGCAGAATAGCCAGTCGTTCAGCAGAATAAGTTGGGATGCCTAGTGATAGAATTGTAAATTTGGGATCCCCAACCCACCATCGTATGTGGTTTGTACACACTTAGCAGATGAGACCTGTCGCGTTCAACGTTCACTGTCCTCGCCTCACTCATATGGAAAGTGTGAGACAGTGATGTCAAGTATGGTAAAAAGTTTGGGGGAGCAAATCCGGGTAGTTCTAAGACATCTTGGAATTTGCACGCTTTATAAAACAACTACTTACTTACTTACTTACTTTAGAATCGTGTATAGAATGTGTGAAAGTGCCACCATTTTATAAAGGGCAGTTTGGCTCATATTGGTGAATGGGAGTTTTGATCAGTTGTCAAGATCCCCCCCCTGGGTCCTCGTTTGTAAGGGACTGATGGTAAGGTTCCAGCTTAGGTTTGGATCTGTCGTGATTATCGTGCCCAAATATTTGAAATGAGTGGATGTCCCTGTTAGTTTTAATATATAGGCATTCTGTGGGGATTACCCACTATGGGCATATATAACGATTTCCCCCCAGTTTACTCTGAGTCCCGATGCATCTCTGAAACACCCGTAGCATACTGAAAACTCTTGGTATAGTGTCTACAGGGCATGGAAGAAAAAGGAGGAGGTCATCAGTATAAAGTGAGACTCTGTCCTCTGGACCTTCTGGCCATGGGCAACTGAAAAGTGTGCATCTTGTAAAATCCATTCCGCCAGGGTCTCGATTACTAGGGCAAAGAGAAGGGGGTGTGCCATGTTGAATGTGGAAAGGAGGTGATGGAGCACGATTAACATGACCCAGGGCCCACAGGGAGGGATGTAAGGCCCTCATTAATCCAAGAAAACGCTGGCCAAACCCTGTCCTTAATAAGCCTGCTAACATTAAGGGCCAGTGTAATGTATCAAAGTCCTTTCCTTTACAAAATCAACCGAAAGTAGGGGTGCATCCCTCTGCAGTCTGTGGGTTTGTGTTAAGCCCACTTGGAGTCTACGTAGTGCTCCTACCTTCCATAATGCCTCTTTGCTCAGTGTCACTCGATGGTGCTGATCTTCCTAATCAGCCATTTTGCAACGATTTTTGCCAGGATATTTGTTTCAATGTTGATAAGGGAAATTGGTCTATAAGATTCGCAAAGGTGCAAGGGAGCCCCCGGTCTTGAGGAGAACTGCGAACTACTGGTGGCTCCCACTCTGGCTTCCGCAGCAATCACTGCACCAAGACCGCCCTGATCACAGCCACCGATGACATCGGAATCATCCCTGACAGAGGAAAAACAGCAGCTCTGATCCGCCTCAACCTCTCGCATCCTTCGACACCGTATCCCATCACAAGCTGATCGCAAGACTCCATCACATCGCCATCCATAGGGACGCACTCCGATGGATCACCTCCTTTCTCAACGGAAGAAGACCGAGTATTCACCTCCGAACCCAAGATCATCGCCTGTGGTGTCGTCCAGGGCTCATCCCTCAGCCCCACGCATTTCAACCTATACATGACTCAGGTGACCAACTTGGTCAGATTGCGCGGTCTCAAATATCTCCTGCGCAGATGACACCCAACTCATCCTCTCACTCACCGACGATTCCTCCACCAACAGGACCAATTTCCACAGATGCATTACGAGCATCACCAACTGTCAGCTGAACCAGGACAAGATGGAAGTACTGATCTTCGACAACAACAGCAACCCATGAAACAACTGCTGGTGGCCGTCAGGCCTAGGACCCGCACCCAAACCCTACAACCACGCCAGAAACTTTGCCATCATCATTGACAACGAGCTAACCATGAAATCACAAATCAACGCCATCTCCTCTGCCTTTTTCTCACTCGCTGCATGCTATGTAAGATCAGCAAGTGGCTACCACTGCACACGCGATGCACCGCGACACAGGCCCTCATCACCAGCCGACTGGACTACGGCAGCATTCTCGATGTAGAAATCACAGTACACCTCCTACAAAGACTTCAAACCATACAGAACGCCGCAACCTGACTCGTCCTCGACCCCCCCCCCCCCCACCCCCAATGAACCCATATCACACCGCACCTCAGGCAAATCCACTGGCTCCCTGTACAGATGAGATGCCAATTCAAGCTGCTGACTCACGCACACAAAGCTCTACCAACCTAGGGCCTGCCTACCTTAACCAATGCCTGAACTTCCACCAGACCTGGAACAGCCTCCCCACTAAACTCAGGACAATCGCCTCACTTTCAGAGTACCGAAGGACACTCGAGACCTGGATGTTTGAATGAACCCCCGGGACCACCAAGAGCCTCGGGTGATTAGTCGTGCTTTACAAATACTGATTGATTGATGAATGGTGGTCATATAGTAGATCATCCATGTCCTATATCTCTTGGTATGCAGCGAGAAGGTGTGGGGCTAATAACAAAGAGAATTTTTTTAAAGAACTCCAAGGGGATACCGTTAGGCCTGAGGATATTCTCCAAAGACATTTTTGAGGTTTGTTGTAAAGGTTTGTGATATCTCGACAGCTTGCAGGGCTGGCTGTCCCGCAATGTCCAAGACCATTTCTAGTATCTGCGTCGTTTTTCTAGCCAGTCAAAATAGAAGTTTGGCCACTTTGTCCCCGCAATTGTATAGTTTATGTTTAAAAGGAGCCAAAAGTATTGTGTGGTGTCTAGCAAGTAGGCGCTGAGGGCTTCCTTAGCTGTCAGTACTGATTGCTTTATAACATTGTTTGGTTCTTTGACCCATTGGGTCTATAGATTGCATAGCTGCTCCTCGAAGTCTACAGTGTCTCGTCCCCTTGCCCTCACTCTGCACTCTGTCCCTGCAGTAAGACATGGCTTCACCTCTGCTCTCGAAGGCTTCTAACAAGGTCACTCGTAAAGAGACTGATTCCAAGTTGACCTCAAAGAACTCATTAATGCCCTCCCGAAGCAAGTCTGTCAAGCAGGGTTTCTTGAGCCACGAGGCGTTCAACCTCCACATTCCCCCAGCAACCGCCCACAGGATTCTGGAGTGTAATCTCAATGCGGTGGTGATCTGAACGTCCTCTACGGAGAATACGGGTACCCAAAGTTGAGGCAGTCTTGCTAGCTGGCACACATATGTAGTTGTTCTGAACTGTGAGCAATAGGTGCTAGAGAATGTCTGGTGTCTTGTGCCATTTGTCCCATTTATCTATCAACCCCAAAGAGGAGACCCAGTTTAATAAGTGACTCCAACCAACAACAAATCTTTGGTGTGTGTCCAATGCTTGGTCCATTATGGAGTGGAAAATGCCATCAACCTATATCGTACCCTGATGCACCTCTAGGAGCTTGGCAGATAGGGGTTTTAAAGTGGCCTCTTGCAGCCCGTTTGAGCGTACCCATTAACAAGCATTCAATGTGTCCCTTCCAGTATACCGTGAAGGACAATGTATCAGCTGAGTGGGTCTGCACATAATGTAAGGGACTTCACAGGGAATGTTTTCTTTAATAATATGCACACTCCTCTGGATACTCTAGTGAAACCAGCATGAACACTGAAGTGTACCCATGTTGGCTTGGAAAATTGCACTGTGTCCCTATCAGGTGGTTCTCCCGCAATCTAAAACCATCAGACGCATTTGTTTTGCATACAGGAGGATCGCCTCCCATTTGATCTTGTCTAGTAAACCATTCACGTTCCAAGATATTATGGTGCGCCAATCCATGGGGACTTTGTAAGTTGGGGACCAGGAGTAAATGGGAGCCCCTCCCATGTTGAAGTGTAAGTTACGCCTGAACATTATGCTCGAGGAGTTTGGCCGTGCACCCGGTGGCAGACCAGTGGGCCTGACAAAGGGGAAGTGTGCAGAACCCGCCCATCGCCTAGGAGTATGGGCAGCATCAGTGAACTGCGCTTCTGGTAGGTCACTAATGACCCTACTGGCTTCAAGAGTTTGAGTGAGTGCTTGATGTGTGCGGTCTACATGAATGCAGGCAGAGAGCTTGATCGCTGGAATAATGCTTAAAATTCATTGTTAAAGATTGTCGACTTGGGAGGACTCTTCCTATATCCTCCTGGCACAGTGTACCACAGGAAAGTATTTGTGGAATCCCACTCCTCAATTCAGCGTGGGCCTTTGTCCTCAGGATGGTGCATCAATGAAACCGGCGTGATGCATTGAGTGTTAAAAGCCCCATCATAGTTGATGGGGTAGGGGTGGAAGAGAAGCACCCTACTGGCACTGCATTAGAAGGGTGCCTGATCCTTCCCTCCTCTAATGTGCCAGACTGCTGCTCAAGTCTTGAGGGGAATTGGTGAGGAGACATAAGCAGTCAGAGCCTGTGGCAGACTGCTATAAAAAATAGTGGAAAGGGAGAAGGCATATTCAGATGCCCTCCTTCCTAATTGTGGGTGTGGGGGGTGCATGTACACACTCTTGCAGCTCACCTTGGACCTTGTTGGCTTCTTCTGTGTCTCTTCAATCCACTAAGTCTCTTGCAGGGACGATGAGCAGGGTTCCGCCTGCACTCCGGGTGTCTTATCGGGAGCCAGATCCTGTGGCCACTTACCATGCTCTAGGGGTGGGGGGGGTGGGAGGCGTGGGCCCGCACTAGGCTTTGCTTCTCCCATGCTCAAGTCTGGTAGTCTAGCCTAGTTCTCCAGGCTGATGTCTCCTTAGGCACTGGCTGTTCAAGTTCTGCTCTGTTTCCTGTGGGTCAGGCCATGTGGGCCTGCCTCTCTCCTGCATGCCTCAGGTCAGCAGATAGATGAAGCAGCTGCCTCAGACATCACCAACACGCTCTAAAAACCTCACTGGGTACTCACATTTTTGACCTGATTCATCTCCATATGTGACATAAATGCATTACAGTGAATTGAAGTTGCTGTCCCCGAAGTTTCTTACAAAAAAAGTTCTTGTTAGATGACCGTTAGCATCTGGAAAGGACACAAGATTGTACAATAGTTCATGGTACCGGGAACATTGTCAAGTAGTAGTTTGAAACCTTTCCCTGTGTTCCAAATTTAGCAAATCTGAAACTATTACATCTCAGAATATTTAACAAGTGTGATACATAGTTTGTCTGTGCAGCTGCACAATACTGTCATTTAGTTGCTTTTGCCCTAAAGCAATATAAATCTTGGATCGAAGGCGCCATAACACCGAATTGCTATATTAAGAACTATTAAAGTTTGATGGAAAATTGAAGATGCCTCTATAAACTGATCAGCTTGTATTTTTTTAGTTGTTTACTGAATACCCTTTTACAATTTTACTTTAGGGAATTATTTTCTTCATCTCAAAAGTATCAACTTCTGGTGTACCATGCAGATTCCCTCTTTCACGATAAGGAATATAGAAGTGCTGTAAGCAAGTATACAATGGCTCTCCAACAGAAGAAAGCACTGAGTAAGACTTCCAAGGTGCGTCCCTCCACTGGAAGTGCAACCGCCACCCCAATAAGCCAGGTATTTATCAGCAACCAGATTAGCTCTTTAAGGTATCCTTAAATTTGACCTAGGTGTGAAATACTGTTTTGAGGGGTGACAACATTAACATGGGTTTATCATTTCACCATGACATATGTAAACGTCCACCTTTACATTTTTTGAATGCCATTTTATTTGAGATAGATGAAATTCATTTTGTCCCTTTTTTGGTTTTTCTTCATTTTTGCTTCTAATTGTGAGATCGTCATAATTCTGTAATTTCTTTTCTTTCATCTTTTTTGTACACTTTTCTAGCTATTCGTTTCATCGCTTTGACTGAGGTCTAGAGCTCAAAGCGTCCAGAAGTCATGCATAACTGATGAGCCTTCTCTGGAGAATGTGCATTTTCAAGATGGCTGCTTACTTTATTGTGTGTAGTTAATCTAATGGCACCTTCGATCCATACAAAACGATTGTGTTTTCCAAAGTGTCCGTTTTTGTCCTTTGAGAGTTTCTAAAAACGATGACAGTGTTGGTCCGTCGTTGTTGTTGTTTTTTTTTCATTTCAACCATGTTCAGTTTATCTTAAGGTTAGTTTATGCTATTAAACACAAAAGAAAATGACACTGTACGCAGCAGTAAATAAATACTTTTAAAGCAGCCTGTATATTATTATTTGGATAAAAGCAATAATTTTTGTTGGGCCTGTATATTTTTGAGGAGTATTTTAATGTAATTTTTCTTCCTTATCCCCCTTAAAGACCGTATCTGTGTAAGACATATCTTGATCAGTGGATAGCGAGCATTTGGTAAATTATGCCTGTAAAACACCTGCAATCAAAAAACGTGTGGGCATGCAAATTATTCTTTTCTTTCAAGAATACAATTTGAAACATTAAGAGCTTCATAGACTATGAGCGACAAACCCCAAATATACTGCAAAAGATGGAAGAAATGCACCTATAAGGTGTTTTTGATAATTTCTTCATACCAAAATATTATTTGTTCGTATTTTGTCTCCACGTGTTTAGTTACAGTGTATCAACTGTAGAGGACCTGTTTGATCATATCATTCCAGCAAGCTTTCCCGTCTGCGCCACTTGGCATAGATTTGACATTGATCAGTACATTGCAGTGTAGGTACCACGGCATTTCTCTTGTGAGTACCCTTCTCGTATGAAGTCCTTGAAGTATATTTCGCTATTTATCCATATACCCAATGGCCCAACTCTTGCTGCCTGTTCACATTGAGAAGGTACGACTAGTCCTATGGAATATCTCTGCACTTGTATAAAATTACAAGTTTATAGAATATTTCTTTATGAAATGCCTAAAACGCAGTGATTTTGACCTCAAGGTAAACTAATGTACCCCTTGTCAGTGCCTTTTGGGAACTAACCTCCCAAAAGATACATTGACATGCTTGAAGCAATCTAAGCATCTGTCATCCAGACCTTTACTGTAATGTTGGAGTGTGAGCATCTTTTTTAAGCTAGCAATCTTAAATTTAAACCCGTATGTGTTGTTAAGGCAATTACTGGGGTTCCTGGTGATCTTGGTTTCTCAGGCATGTGTGTGTACAAGAGCATACCAGTATCCCCTTCCTCTCTGTAATGTGGCCTGTTCTTGAAGCTTGATCTTGAAGCAGAGTTGCAATTTTAAGATTTCCTATGATGGGAGATCTGGCTATATTGACAAACTTTTTTTCAGTTTATTTAATTGTTAAATGTGTTATACTTGTTGTTTTTTGTTTACAGCAGAGTATGCTTGTTTCTGTTGTTTATTCTATCCTTTTGGGTATCCACAATGGTGTGCCTCAGATCCTTCTTAGGTCTCGCTTAGAGCAGCGCTTGCGCTGTCTCTTTGAGACATGCAGTATTCAGTATATGAGCATTAAGCGCCGCCCATGTTCCGCCCATCTTTACAATTGGCTTCTCTTCCTGTCCTTTGTAAAGGATGGCTTTTGATTTGTCAATAGGCTTAGTAATCCCTCCTTAGTACCTCCTTGTCTCTCTTTGTAACCTCCCATGAGGACTGGCCCTCTTACTATGGTGTTACGCAGTATGTTTTATTTACTGTCTGTTGGCACTATTTTCTTAAATGGCTTTCTCCTGTCGCAGATACGACATGCTTTCCTGCATTCTGCAATTGCTTGTTTACAATTTACTACTGACACACTCCCTCCCTCTCCTCGGCTCCCTCCTCCTCCCTCCTGCTTCTTTAATCGATGCTGTCTGCTGCTTGTTTTACATCGACACCCCTACCCAGCTTTAATTAGCACCAACATCCCTCGCTCCTGTTGCTTGTTTAAAATGCCCTGCAGAAATGCGAGTTGTAAACAGGGGGTTTAGTAATGCATGAGGGCAGAAAAAGATTAAACTTGGAAATAACTCTTTTTTTGGGGGGCGGGGGGCAAACCCACATTAAATGTAGTTTTCCCCACAGTCACCTTTTTCTCTCTCAAAAAGGAGAGTTTTGCAGCCATTCAAATGTTTAAAACAACTTCCACAAATGTGCAGTGTGGCACTTTTCAAAGAACCAGATTATTTATTAAGTGCCCTCTCTCCTCCTATATCCGCAGAGACATTTTAGCAATGCATTGAAGACACATTGTGTCCAAAACACTCTCTCTCTGCGGACATAGGAGGAGGGAGGGCAATTTATAGATAATCTTGTTATGCTTATTATATGTGCTGTAACAGCCCCTTGCATCTTTCGTTTACTGTTACTTAATGAAGTTTTTTGGGCTTTAATGCAAAGGGAGTGTTTTTCTTTAGCACACATTTCAGTTGCTAGAACACAAAGCTTTAGAAAATGCAAATGTCACTGCTCTGTGAAAGCCAGTCTTTTGTTATTCTTAAGTAGAGTTTATTGCTAAGTGTTCACACTATGCAAGCTTTTTTATGGGTGCTCCAGGAAGGAGTCAGCCCTGATAAGTTATGGATCAGCAATCAAAGGCTATGTCTGTTTTCAAGAAACATATGTTGCTTTTCTGTTACTATAACATGATACAGCATGGAATTTTTGTCAATCATCCATTTCTTTTTCTTTTTTAACAAACATTTATGCTAATCCCAACACTACTAACCTATGGTAAAAAATATTTGTGATATCTTCCAAGGCTTTTAAAAAAAAAAAAATATAGGATAGTGTGCTGTTTTTGTAAAAATGTTCCTTTTTTAATCTCTTTATTTTTCAAAGTGTCTACAATATAATTCAAAATTCAAGGGAACTCGAGACTTGTGAACAGGGCATAGTAGGTATAACCAATACATCTGGGCTATTTGTTATAAGCAAACAACCATAACCCACAGGTTTCTACAAAAGGACTCCTCCTTTACTGGAATAAAAAAATAATTCTGCTAACTCAGGAACTATAAACAGGGCAGCTTTCTTTCTAGAAGTTGTAGAATGTTAACATTGTTTTTCTGAAGCTTTTGTGTGATGTTTTCACCGTTTTTAAAGGGAAGACTTTTTAGGTACTCAGTCAGCACTGCTGTAGATAGCAAACAAGCATTCATTGCCACATAAATCAAAACAATGCCACACAATTCCAAAACACACAATTCAGAGCCACACAATCCCACACCACACAGCATAATTACAATCCACATAATACTACTCAACACCACATAATTCAACACCACCTAATTGCATGCTCCTCAATACCACATAAATACCCTCCACATAAATCCACTCTATGACACATAACAATCCACATAAATACACTCCACACCATGCCACATAATTCCATCCAACATATTTTCCCTCAACACCACACTGTTCCATGACCCACTGTTCAACTCTACACAAATTCATTCCACACTACATAATTCAACACCAAACCACATTATTCCACTCCACAGCACAATTCCACTAGACACCACATATATTAAATTTAGAACACATAATTCAACATCATTCCACAAAATTCAACAGCACACCACTTAATTAAACTCCTACAGAACAATCCACTACAATCCCAATACAGTCAAACCCACCAAATTACTATTCACATAATACAACTACACACCATGCCACATAACTCCACTACACAAATCCACGCCACACAACAATGCCACAACTAACAATTCCAATCCAACCCACATAATTCCACTACACACCACATACATCCACTCCAGTCCATAACACATAAGTAAGAAATTTACATTTACAACACCAATACCTCTAACTCTTTCTATTTTTTAACACCAAAACACACAGATCTGGAGCTTGGCTACTAACTATTTGTTCTTTTTCGTCACAAAAATGCAACGCTATCCACACAGTTCCACGCCACACAATTCAACTGCACACATTTCCAATGCACGCCACATAATTCAACACCAAACCACATTATTCTACTCCACAACACCATTCCACTACAACTCAACAACACAATTACACAACACACCACATATATACAGTCCACACCACACAAATCCAATCCACACCACACAATTCTACAAAATTCAACAGCGGACCACATAATTAAACTCCACTACGTACCACGACACAACACAAAATACCATTCCACATAATTACACTCCATAACACAGAATCCTACTCCACATGATTCCAGTACACTTAATACCACATAATTACTATCCACATAATTCCACAGTACACCATGCCACATAATTCCACTACACAAATCCTATCCACACCACACAATTCCACGCCACATAATTACACAACTAACTGATCCAATACAACCCACAATTCCACTACACACCACATACATACACTCCATAACACATAGGTAAAATAAATCGCCATTTACAAGGCAAATAGCTCTAACTCAAACTAATGTGAGATCGATTGCTTTTTTTGTTACAAAATATCCCAGCAGTAGCATAAGTAGGGGTGCAGTCCCTTAAATGGCTAATAGAGGTCCCTTTACAACTCCACAAAGAAACCTAGTAACAGCCTTTGGTACTGCACCCTTTTCTTGCTTCGTGGATTTTCTTTTATGACTTATGCTACTGCTGGGATCTTTTTTTTTTTTTTTTTTTTTGAAAATCTGTTTTTATTTTCAATAACAAACCAAAGTCAGCATTACATAGTCAGTATCTTATTGTCAATAGAAAGTACATATAATCAATCGACGTTCATTTTTTGGTGTGCCTACTCCACTATCGCACTCATACAGAACCCCCCCTCCCGTCCTCTTCCCTTCATTCATTCGACCCCTAGGCCCCTATAATCCACCCACTGCTGCCAGACTTTATTCCATTTTGCAGGGCATCCCCGTCCCTCATAGACTGTCCTTTCTGCCGTACAACACCAGTCCATGTCCCTCTTCCACTGAGAGACTAGAGGTGGTTGCGCCGCCCCCCACGCCCTTGCCACATTCTGTTTAGCCACCATTGCCTCTACCCGTAGCCATATCGTGGAGTATTTAGACCAGACTAGTTCCCCAGACACACACAACAAGTGCCATCTGGCATCCACTGGGACCTGTAGCTCAGTTTCTTCAGAAAGGATTTGTGCTATTCTGGCCCAGTACCGCTGTATACTAGGGCATTCCCACAGGATATGGAAAAAGGTCCCTTTCTGGCCACACCCTCTCTGACACTCTTCCGTCGTTATCCTGCCCATTCGGCACAACGAGACCCTGGTGTAGTAGGATCTGTGCAGGATCCGTAATTGTACCAGTCGGAACCTGGCCCTGATCGCTACTTCCCTCGGACTTTGTATCGCTTCGGCCCAATCGTCATCTTCCAGCAACCCCACGTCCGATTCCCATGCCTCTCTGATCTTGAGCAACAAGTCTGGGGCGTTATTCATTATTTTCTTGTACGTGGCAGAAAGCGCTTTTCCGGGATGGGGTCCAATATTAATCTATCCTCTAACGGACTATATTCTGGAAGCTGTTCCCCTTCTTTAATGTGCCTACCTATTGCATGTTTCAGTTGAAGGTATCTATAGTGTTCCCTGGATGTAAGTTGGTATTCTTGCTGTAAGTCAGCGAATGAGAACATTGCTTGCTGCTTTCTCACGTCTCCCAATCGCATAATGTCTATCAGTTTCCAACTCGCGAAACCCTGCAGGCGCCCAACCTCCCTGAGCATTACACTGGACCATAGGGGAGTCTGTTCTGTCAACCGTCCCGCCCAGCCCAAAAACTTGGTTGCTTTTACCCACGCCGCCTGTACTATCTTTGTATGCATGGGTAGGTCCTCCTGCTTCTCCGGCCCATACAAGACTTTCAGATAGCTCTCACCTCCCATTGCCCAATGGTCGACCCGATAGGCTGCATCATTACGATCTGCAAAGGCCCAATCATTTACAACCATAAGGTGGGATGCCCAGTAATATTTTTGAACATTGGGGACCGCCAGCCCCCCCTCATAGACTCCTTTCTGTAATTTTGCAAGCACTATTCGCGCGCTCCCGCCATCCCAGAGCAGTGTTCTAAGTTGGCTATCGACTTCTCTAAAGAATTTCTCCGGTATGGGACAGGGCGTATTTTGAAGTACATATAGCAGACGAGGCAGGGTCATCATCTTGAATAGCACAGCACGTCCCATTAAAGAGATCGGCAAGTTTCTCCAGTGCGCCACGTCGCCTTTTAGACGATCTAACAGTGGGTTAAGGTTCGCACCTAGAAAAGCGCTGTCTGTCTTGTCTATCTGCAACCCTAGGTATTTGAAGCTGGTCTTAATCTGGAGTCGGGAGTCCACACCCAGGTCCGGCGGCGGCCCGTCCGTCAACATAAACAAGAGGGACTTGTCCCAATTAATCTGATACCCCGAATATCCTTCAAATAATTTAAAAATTTGTAACCTATTAATTGTGAATCGCGGCCGCGTTGCATACAGGAGCACGTCATCCGTACTGCTGGGATCTTTTTTAACAAAATAAAATCTAACAAACATTTTCATTTGCAATGTGAATAGCTGAAACTTTCAGTAAGGTGAGACCTATTGCATTGCAAATGCTTGTTTATAGAGGATGTCAGGCACTTATGGGAGACTGTTAAATGACTGTCACCTCTCCTCGTTTTTGAAGGTACAAAGTAAAACCGGTTGACTGAGCTGTACTCTGATTAATGGAAGCAGATAAAAGGAGGGTCTCTGTTTGACCAATATAATTGTATTTTTAAAATATTGTTTCTCATTTATTATAATGAGCCTGGATATTGAAAATTAAGGAAAACCTCGTTTTTCAAAATAAGGCTAGTGTTGATCCACAAGGTGAGCAATACTTTTTCTCATTCATCTCACATAACGCAGCTCTTAGAAGCAGGTAAACAATTGGGGCAAGGCAAGGAGATTGAGAGGCTCTCATCCATGGGACATTGTTGTAAATAATGTTAATTGTTTATTTTTATATTCCTTAACTTTAGGCATCGAAAATAAGTTTTTTGTTCAGGCTTTGACACAAATCATTAAAAATAATAATCACACTGCGTGTGAATAAATACATTATGCTACTATTGGTTAATCATAGTTGAAAGATTTCTGTGAGCACTTAATCACATAGGTCTGATGTTGCACACCTGATGTTGAGATACCTTAATTTTAGCACAATCTTCTGGTGTTTTTCTGATGCCTTCAACATATACATCCAATTTAATTTGCAACTCTTTTGTAACTTGGACATACAGTGAATGAAATAACACCTGCTTTTGGCTGCATTGAGAACTGCTTCAACCTTCATTTGTCTTGCAGTGTTTGCCATCCGAAATTGAAGTAAAATACAAAATGGCAGAATGTTACACCATGCTAAAGCAGGATAAAGATGCAATTGCGATACTTGATGGCATCCCCTCTAGGCAGAGAACTCCAAAGGTACGTAGTACTGAAACCTTGTACAGCTTTTTATTTCCTTTAAAGTTGATGCCACAGCTTATCTTCACAGTTTTTACTTATTTTATTGATTGGCAGCTGTAAAATTGCAATAATTAACTTAGATGGTGAGTTTGATTTTAAAACTAGGAGATGATTAGTTTCTTAAATGATAGCTAGAATGTTTAGGAATATTTATACAGTGCCCTGAGCAAATCTTTTTTTAGGTCTGGCCTGACGGAGCAGCTATTTCCTTATCTTATGTGATCAGCCTAAAACAGCTTTCAGGAGTATTACAGAAACAGGCTTTGGCTCTGCCCACATTTTGATGGACAGGAGTATATGTTTTGATTTGACGTAAGTTGTGTGCTTCCACAGAAAAAGTGCTTACCCTCAAAGAGCTGTAATCATTTACCAAGTTGTCTGATCTTTTTTATCAGAGCTTGGCCTTTAGGTCAAACACATGCGACTGACTATATGTCTCCTAGATAATTTTATAATTAAGGTGTTGTTTGTTTTTCTCTGGCAGCAGCATCGATAGTAGGAAAGTAGGCAGGAGGAATATGGTTTGTTGCAGTCCCAGCCACCCCCTTCTTGAGAGAAAGGTGTTTTTTCTTGTTAATTTCTATTTTTTTGTGTCATTCTTTATTAAGAAATTGAAAACATGTAATTCTATAAAAGTACAATACAGCATTATAGACCTATTTTGGTCTTGCAAGATTCTTTTATGCTCCTTGCTTTCAAAAGTTAATTTCATTTTTAATTTTAATTTAATTCATTTAAAAGTACATTTCTAATATATTTTTCAAATGTAATATTTTATATATTAAATATATTTACTTATTTAAATTACTGTAATTTTAAATTAGTTGAATCCTAAAAGCCTTTTTCTTTCTCTTAACATGACCATTCCCTGGACCCAAAAAAATGCCTACTACCCATTAACGCTACCCTTTCCTGAACCCTAAAGATCATAAAAACTCCTTACTACCTTAGCACTACCCTTCCCTGAATCTAAAAACCCTTTACTGCCCCTTGACACTACCCTTCCAAAAAACTCTTGCTGTCACCCTAAACACCTTATGACCCCTTAATAATGCCCTTCCCTGAACCTTACAAGCCCTTTAATGCTACCCTACCCTGAGCCCTAACAACTCTTCACTACCCCTTAACGCTACCCTTCCTTTAACCTTAAAAGCCCATTACTACCCTTAGCAGTACCCATCCCTGATCCCTAAGAACCCTTACTTACCCCTTAATGCTACTCTTTCCTGACCCTTCAACTCCTTACAGCTCACTTAGGAACTTTAAGGGTGAAATAATGGGAAAAATGGGAAATCAAATTACTGATTTCCCTAGTAATTCCTCATTTCTAAGGCGACTCGCAGGCTGGGGGTTCCATTTGTGATCCTTATTATTTATGTCTTTACCTCCCCCTCTGCAGTTATCCGTGCCCCCGTATCGGTAACGATAGGGAGGAGTTTCCAGGTGATATCAGAGATGCCTTTTGTGATGTCAAGTAACACAAAAATTACCTCTTTAAAGAGTTAAAAGAACATCTTTAGGTATTAGTGGAAGCACTTTCAGGATGACATTATGACGTTTATGTACAGTGGAGCTTTGCTGCATTGCCATTTAGGAGAAATAAGGACTGTCCCACTAATACTCATTTACAGAATGCCAGATGTTTTGTCCTCACCTCGATAATACCATTACCACAACCGGTTAGTGTGACATTACTGCAAATTTAGAAATAAATGTGCAAGCATTATTTCTGTTTCTCTTTCCTCAATTAGTGGTGTAAAATTGGCACCAAGTTTTTGCTTGTGATTTGGGGCAAGTAGTCATGGAATGCAGTACTTTTCTCTTAATGCAGAATAGCTTTAATGCACGGAAATCCACTTCCACAAATTTCACCAGATTTTTTACTGCTTCCCACATATCCTCAATGACTCCCAGAGTAGTATGTCTGTGAATGACAAAATACACCTTATTATAGTATACATGTTTTCGTAATAATGGCTTATCTAGGTACGGTAAACGTTTGTTTTTAGGTCTGGCTTCACACCACAGCTATATGCATGTCATATTTTTAGAAACTCTTTAAAATATTCATAGAGTGGTGTTTGGCATGGCTCCACCCAGAGAAGCATTAATCTCTTGCCTCATGCTTTCAGCTGGCGATGTCATTTCACCTTCCAGGAAGTGCTTCCATTAGAATGTGCAAAGGAGGATTCTAAATCTGAAAAATAAATTCAACTATGCTGTTTGTCACATTCAGTTCTTTTTCTCCTATATGCATTCTACTCAGAAAGCAATATATTTCGCTACTTTTTCCAATCATTGGGAAAGCCAGTACCACAGGCTTTAATGTGATAACCAACATTTGTTTATACAGTGCATGCAAACAGCATTTGGGTATGCCTGTATTTAAGTTTGTTGGTGCATTAAAGTCGCACCTATTGGCTTTCTCAATGCTTGTTGTCTGGATGCAGTGACGAACAAACTTTAAGCTTGAAAGAATGTACAGACAGTTGTGCCTAAAGGTCAATTTAGGCCTGAAACATGCCCATCCCAGATTTATAGCATGGCCACTGAGTTTCAGATATGGACTCCATTTAGATTTAGGGTAGGTAAATATCGCTTATGCATATATTCTGAAAACCTGGCACATATCACACCTACTTGGCTATATGTTGGGGCTCAACTGGCTAATTCAGTGGTGCGGGTAGGAGGGGCTAGGTCACACAAGTAGATTTGGATAGGGGTGTCACTGTCTTTTGTCAACAGCCAATAAACACTGATTTAGAGTCGTCGTTGGGACCTCTTCTTCCTAAACCTACTGCTTGCATGGCTGAATTTGTATTATTTTGAAGACAAACGTTGTTTTAGTATAACTCTAGCATAAATGCATTACTCTAATCTGAAGTTTATTTGTAGCCTCAATGATCACAATCCCTCAATGTGTCGAAGTGAGTTTTATGATCTCTGTGAGTGACTGTAACTGAATTTTACTAGAACCGAAATGTACCTGATTTTACAATTGTTTAGATTTGCTTTATGAAATGAGTGCAGTGTCATTTCAGAATGTTATATTGGGACAGTAGACAAGGAAAGGCAGTCCCTAATGCAGCATTATTACCCTTAGTTTGATAATGGGATTGGAAATAACTACAACATTCAGGTTTAGCCTCTCAGATTTTCGCATCTCAGGTTCAGCCAGCAAGTTTTAAAACATCCACAAATTTGCTTAAAATTCATTGAGTGGATGTTGTAATGGCATTGCTTTTCAAAATTTGTTTTGTCTAGGGTTGTGCCGGTTACTCGGTTGTTCAATGATGCCTCTTCTGTGATTCGAATTGACGGATGCAACCTTTAAATGTGTTTAATATGGCTGGTTACTGTTCTGAATTGTTTGAACTAATATTTCTTGTATGCTGGTATATATGCTGGTGTAATCTCCTGGTTCATGTGACGTTTTTGTTTAATGTTGGCTATACAAAAAGTAGATTTTCCCTTCCTTGTCTCTTATTAGCAGGCACATAATTTCTCAAAGTGTTCGACAAGAGAATTGTGTTACTTTTAATAATGAGGAGAACAGCATGCACTGCTGCCTTTGCAAATGTAGGGAATATGTGCGCATATTCCGTACGATGGCAGCACTCTTTTATCTTTACATTTGTGTGCCTTTTATCCTAAAATACCTTTTACTTGTAGTGTTAATATTTCTGTTTTGGAAAGCGCTATAGAGAGTCACCGGTTGATGAAGAAGATGACCATGCCAATGCAAAATGTTCATTGTACTCTTTTTCCTGTTTATACTGTAGCAGATAATCTATGCTGCCACAATTTCCGGATTTTTTGTATGTAGATTTAAAAAAATGTTAAGCAACTCTTAAACTATTACTACTATGCTATTAAGGTCAATCAATGACTGATCACTTTGCAATTGTGGGCCACCTTTGTGCCCTTTTGAAATTAGTAGATGTATTTGCTGTGTTTTAGTTGAGCTAGGAGTTTAAAGCCACCTTTTCATCGGTGTGGGTACAGTTCTGTTCCTCACCATTTATGGCCAGCTCTAAACCCCATGTGGGATGTAAGTGTGATGGAGCATACTCACTGCTACCTTGCTGCGCCAAATTTATAGTAGATCTTCAGTTCATGTTTTTGGAATATGATGATCTTATAAATGTCTTTTTTCCATTGCAGATTAACATGATGTTGGCAAATTTATACAAGAAAGCTGGCCAGGAGCGTTCTTCTGTTACCAGTTACAAGGAAGTACTGAGACAGTGCCCATTAGCACTTGATGCCATACTAGGTACATCATCTTCTCCACTTGCCTAATGCATGCTCAGAGGAAAAGAAAAGACCTGTTGACCATTGTCTTTCTTTATTCTCACTTGTGCGCAATCAGACTCCTAAATTGTAGCGTACATTTATTGATGTATATGAGGACCACACATTTTTTAAAGTCTTTTTTCTAGTAACATTTTTTTCCAAATTAGTTGGATGATACCTCAGGACAAGAGATCTGGTGAACACTGCTGCTTGAGACCATGCTCATCTCGGGGCTAATCCCTTGTCCAATTTACTTTCTGTCTTTGGTAGAACCAGCCTGTTAAGTGAATGCAAATGCTACAGGATTCTTCTGTTGCATTTGCATTTACATTTTTTGAGGCAAATGCTCGGTATTTCCTGTACCTAAACTTGCAGTTTAACATGGACATGGAATTCTAGTCAATGCAACAATGCTGTGAAGGGGCTTTTTGTGCAGTTGTTTCATAAAAGGCGTAATCAGTGTTTGTTCGTCCCTTCAGCTTTTTTGCTGGTTCCTTAGTTTATGTATGTTTCTTTTCGTCTGTTTCCTTTTAAAATGAATTACATTTATTCATGACCCAAAGAAGCTTTTTTACGAATTTTCCTTTAACAGAGCCATATGATCACTCCAATTAGGATACCTCAGTTCTGTTTTTTGCTGTTGTCGAATGTGACACACATTGGCTTTCTTGCCTGAACGGAGCACGATTTTTTGACATTGCACGTAGTATTGTGTTACATACAGTTAAAACCTTACCGGTTCAACAGAAAACTAAAGTATAACTAGAACTTGAGTATTATATGCATTGCACATTATAAAGCATGAACTTAGCTTAGATGCAATAGAGCTCTGTAACTTAACATGTGGGTCCCTACTAACCATGCCATTATACTTCACTTGGAGCAAAGAGGTAATCATGTCAGTGTTAAGGTTTCAAAGTAGGAACAAAATAAACAGACTGTTTGTGACATTGGTAGTACTTCATAGGCAAGCACATGAAAGCAAGATTGGTGGTGTTAATGCGTAGCTGTTAGTGTTCTTAGTCTGTTATTTTCTTAATTCTTTCAGTCTCCTCTGTCCTCTTATAAATGTTGGTAGGCTTTTGCCAAAGTACATTTGAGATCTGGTGTGAAATGTATGCCTTATATTTAGAATGTAGGACAGGGTTCTTTTTAAGGATATCTACTAGGTTTTATGACTTTGCTTCAACCTTTTGTGATAGATGCCTAACAAATGGGGACTTTAAAAACACTGTAGGTCTATTTTTGGGCTACCCATTTCACCCAGAATAACACGAACTAGTTGTGAAAATGACCTGAAGTCCATGTCTAGGACTGTTCACTTTTTCTTTTTCCTAACTCCCTCTTTTATGATGTTAGTAAGGGAAGAGTCCTGCAAGACATTTCAAAGTAAAGGACCTCAATAGAGGCTGGGATTATCTTTGCTGTTGCTTATGTTGTAGAAAATATTTAATTTTTATTTCCAAACAAATGCTTTTAAATTACTCAAGGAATCCAGTCTCATCTGCTGCCTATTAATCCTGTGTGCATTCAATAGGCTGAAACAAGTGCTCATGTCCCTCACTGACATAATAACAGGGAAGTGAGTGACTGTTCCCAGCAAGCCTTATTTCTGATTGTAAATCTGTCTCAAAACAGAGTGATTTAGTTTTTTGCATTTCTTTTAGATTCCAGCCTTGTATCAGACATCTTTCCCCTGTGTGGCTCAGTCACATAAAGCCCTAAATGCTAAAGAAAGGAACTTTAGTATGTTCCGAATTTGGATGGAGAGGGTTCAAAATAAAATGCTTCAGTTATTATCTACTAGCACTCCAAATTGCCTGCATCAATTTTGTAAGAAATTGGATTATTTGGGGTGGGTGACTACCCACCTCAAAGAATAATCACAACCATTGTTAGGGTAAACCCTCAAAGTCACTAAATTAACCTGAGCGCAATCCCCCGGTAGCTGTGGCACAGAGCATACAGGCTTAACTTGGAGGCAATCTGTAATCATTTATGCAGTACGAAAACAGTAATAAAGTTGAAATGCAAAGCAATAAAATCCCAAAGTTAATTTGAAAAATGGAATAAAAGTTAATAAACAATATGGCACCAAGTTGGCAACAATCCAATAAGGGGATCTGGTGATATACATTTTTAAAGGTTTAAGTAGAACTGGTCCCAGAAGCACAAAGCACCAATGAGAGACAATGGTCATGGTAGACTGTGACCTAGACTCAGTATGAGGCTTGCTGTGATGGGGCACGGGTCTGATGTTCCAACCAGGTTCATTCTGGTCAAAGATTTTACCTCGTTACTAAGTCCTTTAGGTCCCAATCTACCAGTGGATTACAGTTCTAAAGCCACCTAGGACTCTACAGGAAGCACTTAGAGACTCACATGGTGATAGGCAGAGGCCAACAGCAGGGTTCTGTCCAATTCCATTTGCTGCTGGGCGGTTGCAGAAAAGACCACTTGTAGCTTGTTGTATCCCTGTAGCTTGTAAAGGAGGTCAGCCTTATGACCTTTTAATTTCTTGAAATCGAATAAAGTTTTTATGACTGACTGACCCTTGAAGTCCACTTTCTTGTCCTGGGCACAAGAGGGAATAGGTCCAGTTCTTCAGGACTCCTCTTTGGTCACAGACAGCAGATTCAGTGTTCTCCTGTTCTGGCAGCTTGGAGGTGCAACACTTATGTCTGCTACTAGCTTGTGGGTGGGAATGACTCCTGGGCACACCCTAACCAATGGGTAAGCTTTCCCGAAGCCAACCCTACTCACTTTGAGCATTTTCAAGATGGCAAAGCGTTGGGCTACTCTAAACTTAGACTCTCTGGTGGGTGGGTGTGTGTGTGTGTGTGTTTTGAATGTACTATGGTAATCCTAGTGTCCTCCCACATCTAACACTAAAATCCAATTTGGTGCAGTCACAGTCTCCACAATAAACCCAGAGACAGACCTCTGGTAGAACAAAAACAGGGGTTTACAGCAAGCCGATAGTGGATATTCAAGAATTGTCTAGTCTTTCTGTTCCTCTCCTCTCATGTGCTCCCCCAGTGCTATATGTAAACCTAGCGGTCAAGCAGGATTTGGCATTGCAGCAGGATTTAACTATTTAATGTCAAAAAGTATTCTCACAGCCCTCACCATTCTGCTGCGCTCAAAGGAGTCATGCCTGCTGTAGGAAAGGGCCCCTTTTTAGGTCTCGGGCCTAGCGTTGCAGTGCGCAGCACTGCTCGCGCAGCCCGAGACCTCTTGTATGGGCTTTTGAAAGCTGACCACACGCTCGTGCGTGTGGTTTTGTTTTCGCCGGCTGCCATTGGCTTTAGCGTGTTTTTTTTTTGTTGCAAAGTAATGCACGCAATTGGGCAAAGGCGGGCGCATGTCCTGCCTTTGCTCCGCCCATTCCCATCGGTGGCTAGCACGCGCAGCAGCGCGCGTTCGCCTCGCTGCCGCGCTCCCTTTCCCCCCCCCGCTCCTCTGTGGTGCGCGCGCACCACTGGTTTCTCTTCTAGGCCTTCCAGATAACCGAAAGTAAAATGTTCGTAGTGTGAGCGCCCATGCCTGAGCGCTCTGGGTCTTATGGTCTAAAAGTGTTGGAACGAACCATTATTTCCCCGACACCCGCAGCTGTGTTATAGGCTCGCGCATTTGTTCGCAATGCAGAGCTTCCAAGACAATCTCATTGAAAATATGTAAATTTTGCAAGGAAAGAGCGCAGCAACACATTTTTTGTACCCAAAGAGTCACTAGTGCGTCTTCTGGAATTGGTCTTCCTAAGCAAGTTAATTTTTTTTCATTTGCGTTTTTGCCAGGTCGCCGGCAACGTTTTGTTTTGGGAGCGCGTGCTGCCGCGCACTGTCATCACTTTACATGTGGCTGTTCACGTAGTCAGACTGTTCAGCTGTTTTACATTGCAGCAGATTAATAAAGGTCTCTTTGAGAAAGCTGGCAACAATTTGACGATACTTGTGTATTTGTGGAGGGCGGCACGGCCTGTGGTGGTTCTTCTAAGTGCCTGGCTGCGCAATTGCATTTTTACACAACTTAAATATTACAAGGTGCAGTTCGTACACTACTCTTTTATGTGCTTTCTCTATAAAGAGCATATATAATGCCCCTATAATGTGGCCACGCGAGGTGAGAAAAGGGCCTGCGTTAACACGCTTCTATAAAGTTTTCAAAAACCACGTTAGGGGGTACTGAGCCAGACAAGGCCTGGGTGGTTCGCCAGCGCCTAGATTTTAACAGCAGAAATTAGGAGCCCCATATGCAGCCTTCATGTGTCTTAACAGCTTGCTTTAAATGCGTAACGTGGTTGTGCATTCTTTTCCTCCTGGTGGCAACTGTGCATTAGTGCCACCCGCCTCCCATCAATGGAAAGGGAAGAGTGCGCACCAGCGCATTGAAGAGAAAAGATGAAGGTGGTGGGAAAGGCCCAGCATCCCACTGCTTCGGGACTGCAGAAGAGCGCGGGCTCTGCGTGCAGCTGTACCAAGGATTTCACACAATGCGGGGAGTGGGGCTAGTTCCGTCCCGGAGGGCCAGGCGGACAGACTGGGTCCCATAAGCAAGTGGGATGGAAGACCAGTGCAGAAGAGTATTAATCCCTACCGCAGGCTTACTGGGAGGTCAGACATGCCAAGTGCCAGGGATTAAAGCCCCGGGTCCCTCCCATTTCTCTTCCCTATTGACTTACCTTGACGCTAATTTAAACCTGTGGCAAGAATCAAAGAGGGCTGTCGCATACCTTCTAAATAAAGATTCCTGCTCACCCGACGTGTCCCCTCCTTTTCTTCTTTTTTTAAAACCGTAAGTAGCAAATTGCCTGCTATAATTATTTTTGAGAGGCTGGTATGTTACTCACCACAGTAATTGGCTTTGCCATTTATTAATGGATTACATAGAACACCTGGAAAAAAGAGTTGCTTTGTAGTTTGGAGCTTCATCTGAGGGGTCACCTGCTGGGCTATTCTGTACTGCCTACTTTCTTTACTGTCTTGTTTAAATTTGATCCGAATCTGATGGCAACAAGTTTATTTTTTTATTTTTTACACTTGAGGCTGCTTTGTTGGTATGTTTGACACCCCCTTTTAGAACCAGGGTTTTTGCTGCTTTCATTTGTTTTAATGCAGGTGTTATTCTTTAGTGTAGAGGAAACGTCTGTAATTTTCATTTTTGTCAGGTCTTCCCTTTTTTTCCCCATCACAAGCAAAGCTCCGGCAGTATTTCCCCCTGGGGTCATGGCCGACTTGATGACCGCTATTGCAGGGTACACAGATCACCACGCATTGACAGATGTTCGCTTTATGCTAGGTGTGAAATGTGAAAGTGCACCTGATCACATTCTTAAATATGAAACCCTATGATTTTCTTGAAAAATTGCTTTGAAGTCGAAAGTAACAAGAAAGTAGATATTTGGAGGGCACTCTACCAAATATCTAATCACATCAAGTCCATATCGACATTGCGTATATCGTTTAACAAACCAACCTATTTTTTTTTAGCTACGCAACTTAAATTCCCTACCGTGGTTATGAGTTTTAAATTCAAAATATACTTTTGGATAAGGAAAATCCCCATGAATTAGTAAGCAACATGTGCTGAAGCTTCACATAATGGTACCGTTTGTGCCATAACTGAATCTGAAAAATATTTTTTTCAGTAAAACATTGCTTTGCATTTATGCCTAGTGCCAAATTAGTAGCTGCCTGTGCACTATATCCTTACTGCCCCATAATTTGGAATGGGCTGGTAATCCCAATTCAGCCTCTAACTAGCGTTAGAAGCCAAATCAAAATTCAGAAATCCAAAATGTTCTTGCCAAAACCTGATGGCTTTGTAGATAAAGCCTCTTCATTGGATTAGGCTTCAGTAGACCCAGTGATACTGCAGGACAGTTATGCATGCAACCAGTACTTAATTTGTAAAAAAAAAAGAAAAAAAAGTGCCAGGGCCCTTGTCAGGAGGCCACTGCAGCTGCACCAGCCATTGCTCCTGCCAGCGCTGGCAGTGACACGACCTACACAACTTCTGACCGTCACACTCCTACAAGGGTGACAATTCAGACTATTCCAGGTCACCCAAAGCTATAAGAATGGCTTGGGTGGCAATTATTACTCATTTTTAATTTATCTTAAATTATTAAACAACTGTTGTGCTCATTTCGAAAGTAGACAAACAGCGCCACCATGTGGTGGACTGTAACAAGTGTCGGTGTTGACAGTTATGTGCCAGTGCCGAGCACCGCATACCACCGGCTCAAATTAAGCACTGCATGCAAAGTAGTAGCATGTCTGGTAGCTTCCTTCAATTAATCATTTTACAGCACATCACAACAAAATGATACATAAAGCAACCAAACAATGCCAGCAGGCTTAACACAGAGACTAGTCAACAGTAATCAGTTCTCTTAATGGAGGTACTTTAAGCAGAAATAACAGAGTAAGCATGCTCAGCAAAGAAAGGGCATCCCCCTACAAAATGGCCATAGGCCCACAGTAGTGCTGTATTCACAACGTAGGAATAGAGAAACAGCACTTTTACTCAGTGCTAAGCATGAGCTGGTGCTGCAGGTGGGAGCCACCGGCACTCATTTTTGGGAACCAGCACTTATTTTTCCTCATCAGACTTGGATCCAGAGCAATAGAGAGACAAGCATTTGCAATGCAATAGGTCTCGCATTTGCAAGAGTTTAAGCTATTGCCATCGTAAATAACAATGCCTTTTATTTATGTTTTTAAAATCAACACATAAATAAAAGGCAATGTCATTTACAATGGCAATAGCTCAAACTTGCGTAAATCCGAGACCTATTGCATTGCAAATGCTTGTTGACATGGTCACCCCCACTTTTTTGCCTGGTATTTGATGTGAATTGGACTGGAAGTGAACTAGGTACCTGCTAACCAGGCCCCCAGTACCAGATCTCATTCCCAAAAACGGTGCGATTGTTCCCAAATGGGCAATACCTTTAGCACTCCCTGTTATTCCCTAGTAAGTGGAACCTCTGGTGCCTAGGGCAAGGAGGCTGAGTAGGGTCCTTAAGGGCTGCCACACAAATTGTGCCACCGTAAAGGACCCCTCACCAAACCCATACAGACTGCCACTGCAGGCTGTGTCTCTTGTTGCAGACAAAAGTGAAAACACAACACGGCACACATCTCTGTGTGTCATATCTGCAGACACATCATTCAGTATAGGTAAGTCACCCCTACAGAAGGCCATACAGCTTTAAGGCAGGGTGCACTATACTACATTTGAGGACATAACTGCATGAGCAGATATGCCTCTGTGCTGGTCAGTTTTATTGTTGCCAGTACAAGTGAACAGGGAAACCATTGTAAGTAGATATACTGGACACTGGTGAAAACGGGTTCCCTAGCTAACATTATGACTTCACTGGTATCAACATCTCGTATTAATAAACCCACACTGATGCCAGTGCTGGATTTATTAATGCATGCACACTGAGAGCACCTTAAAGGTGCCCCCTGAAAACCTACCAGCTACTGGTGTGTTGACTGTTTTTCGCCAGCCTGCTACCAGAGATGAGTTTCTGACCCCCAAGAATGAGGGCTTTTGCTCTCAGGAGGCCAGAAACCAAGCTTGCTGGAGCAGAGGGTGTTCACACCCCCTCCCACAGGATGACCTGCACATTAACATTCCAAGGCAGGGGAGCGACAAAGAGCCCACTGCCTTAGGTATGCCAATCTGGCTTCTCTCACAGGAGAGGAAGCCAACCCCCTTTGTCCAGAGCTGGATCAGCTGAAAAATTAACTAGTCAGATAGACGTGCCCACCCTCCAGCTAGGACCACCTCTAAGGTGGGCTGCCTGAAGTGGAGGCGACTTTTCATAGTTAGCCATTTTGGTGATGGCTAACTTACGATCTCTGGGACAGGATTATGCCCACTTCCCACAGGAATCGGTCATATAGGGGGCATAGTAACCCCAGGAGTAAGTAGCCCATTGGTTACTACCCTACACTCCCCTAACACCCCTCAATTCAGAATTTAATGGAGCCCCTGGAACCAAGAAATCAGATCCTGCTGACCTACGAAGGACACTGAAGAGTTGCCCAAGCGGAGAGTGAAGAAGAGCAACTGATTCCGCACCAGCTCTGCCGACCTTTCTGCTGTTCCATGTCTAAACTGCGCCAAAGACCTCTCGTCCTGCAGCTGTTGTGCCTCCAAAGCCTGGGAGGACTGCCTGCCTTTAATAAAGACCCAAGAACTCCAGTGGATCAGCGGAACTGCTCTTCTGCAGGCACCCCAAGAAGAGCTGCGAGGAATTTGGAACTGCCAAAACCCGATGCCGCGGAACACCACTGCACCCAAGCCCCCAGCCCGAGTCAAAGTGGCCCAATGGTGCGGGCATGGTCCCCATGCCCTCAAGAGACAAGAGTCCACTTTGGGTTCCCCTCTTGGAACTCCCCAACGACGTCTACAGCCTAAGTCTGCAGGCCCTAACAACAACTCCCAGATGAAGAAACCCGACACCTCAAAGATCCTCTGCACCCCTCCACCCCGGCCCAAGGAGAAGAGTACCACCTGTGTCCACACGTCCCCTAGTATTGCAAAACGTGAACCCTCCTGTTGGTTCAACTCAACTGGCCTCCCAGTCCAAACCTGCAGCTTCTTTCCCCGCAGACTGATCCTCGTTGACTAACATCGGGCCCGACGCTGTATTGCACCACTGCACTCTGCCACCCTAGTGCCGCTGGAGGTGACCTGCTGGTGCTGCCTTGGACCTTGCCCCATACTCACCTTAGTCCAGGAGATTGGTCTCGTAAGTCGCTGTACTGTATCTTTATGCCGTATTTGGTTTTCCGTCGATAAGACAACATTGCAGCTTCTGAAAAATGCACTAAGTTTGTACTTTTTAAAACGTAAAGTATTTCTCTTGCAAAACGTACTTGCTTGATCGTATTGATTCTGGTGCCAAAATAAAAAAAAAATGTATATACACACACACACACACACACACACACCTCCCCCTCCCCCTCCCACAAAGAAGAACGCCGAACTTGGAAAGGAAATAGGCGCTTTATTTGACACACATACCAAAATGGCAGCTTGCTTTTAGATATTCAGTCCTGACGCGTTTCGGCTCCAGTAGAGCCTTGTTCACAGGTGAGCCATATGGACGATTGGGGCGTAACTAAAAGATTGTGTCCGCCTTTTCAAGACTACAGCGTCACTCTGTAGTCTTGATATCCTATAATGTCCACAATGCATTAGGAAAGTAATCTTGTCACTTATTGTTTTGTTTTGTTCATGCCTGCAATTCAGTTTTCCATATTTCCTTATTTGTGGGGACAATGCAGACTTTCACTTTCATGTATACAGTTTACTTTCCATACGCTAATCACGCTCATAAAAAGTGCCTTGATGCCATATTACTGTTTATCTCCTGCAGCGCCTGTCTTTCTTCCAAACTCCTTCGCAAAAGGAAGAGTGCTGCTTTGCTTTCCCTTGCCATGCTTTACTTCCATATAACAGGTTGGAACATTTCCGTACCTTTAACTTTGGTGTATATTGCAGGCGGGTCGGGCTCACTCCTTCACAATCCAACAACATTTTTCTCCAACATTGAGCCCACGACCTCAACAGGGCAGCCTCGGCGTTCGGGGATCGGAGCACCCCACATGTATCCAACAACTTCTCCCTTATCCGCAGACAAAGAAGAACGCCGCACACCGGACTTTGAAAGGAAACAGGCGCTTTATTTGACACAAAGTTATGAGGCTGTGATTTATGTTATCTCCAACAGTTATTTTGCATGTTTACAAATGGCCGACACCGAGGGACTGAATGAAGTCCGGTGTCCTTTGTTGATGTTCATGCACATTGATATTTATATGTTGTCTCATGTCTGCGCCCGCCACTATTGAAAAAGGCGGTTGCCGAAACGAGTCTTGTCGTTTTTGTTCTATCCCAATAAAATCTGGGATGTGACTGTTCCCGTGAGTGCTGGTAATCATTATTTTACCTCGAGCCTGAAATTTTACACGCGGTGTCCGTCACCGCGTTACAGAGCACCCGACCGCAAGTGAAGGGAGGGAGACTGAATTGGAGCGCGATTTTTATATATATATATATATATATATATATATATAATCATTTGTTTCGATCAATAAAACCTTGACAGTTAAAAAAAGACCCGATACTTGAATAAAAAGATAAAAGAGAAGGGACACTAGATCGACCTCTTGGAGCTTATTCTAACGGTTTAGCTATCAAAACTGGCAGTTATTTAGGGCCTTCTTCCTTTGATTCCAGGCACAATGCAAATAGCAAGATACCGCAAAGGCTAATTGTTCTCTAGTATCGCTCTTGATAAGCCTTGCAGCTTCCCAATAGTGTCTCACTCCCATAAGTTTACATGCAGCAAGCAATCATTTCTTACGCACATTCTTATATAGGGGACAGAAAAACAAAAAGTGCTATTCCGTTTCCTCAATGTTAGAGCTGCTTGGACAAAATTTGGAATTGGAGGATGCAATATTCCATTTCGAGGTGTGAGCTCTCAAAGGAAGTAACCCACATCTAAATTGCACATATAGACATTTAGACTGAAATGGATGCATTCTGTCCATATAAGACTCGAAGCTTGGTGCACACTTATGGTTCAGAAACTGACCTGTTAAGCTACTGTCCTGATAAGTTTTCCATGTTTGTGACAAAATTGCCTCCCAGTACAGGTGTTTTGCTTTCTGTGCGTCTCCTTTAGTAATCAGCTCTATAGATGTCCATAGTTCGCCCATTCCTATTCTGCGTGATGTTTCTTTTATAGCCTTCAACCAGGGAGTACTCTGGTCCCTATCAAGAGCGAGGAGGTCTTTTACACAATCCCTATATATTGCTAGTTCTTGAGTGGACCAGAGTCTAACCCAATATAACAATGGTTTTATTAAGACAGTTAAATATATTGGGTTAAGAGCTAAATCTAATCTCAATGGTGTAATAGGCGAACTTGGGGAAAGTTTAAAAAGGGCCTCAAACGTATTTTCAATTTTAGTGAGTGTCTCTGTTGTAGCATAGCCTCATATGTCAGCTCCATATATCGCTGATGTTACAGCTGAGGCTCTGTATACATTAATTACCGGGGACACCGGTCCTCCCGAGGCTGCCCTATATTTTCTCCCTATTGCAGAGGCTTTCAGTTGAAGGATGACTTTGCTTTTTTTCAGCTGAGGACCCCATGTTTGATTATCGCTTAGCCTCACGCCCAGGTAATCAAAATATAAAACTTTTTCTAGGGGAACTCCCTATATAGTCATATTCCCTCTATGTGTTATGTGGGGGTTTATGGTAATGACTTTGCTTTTAGTTGGGTTTAATTCTAGTCCTCTTTCCTCACAAAAAGTAACGAAGGCGTTCAGCTCTGTTTGTAGCCCCATAGGTGTTCTCGAAATTAGTAGAGTGTCGTCCGCAAACATCAGAATTGGAGTAGACACTCCTGCCAATTTAGGGACGTCATGTTTGCATTCCTTAATTTTCCTCACTGCTCCATTAATATATAAGCTCAAAAGTGTTGGAGCAAGGACAAGCCCTTTTCTGACCCCTTGCTTGATCTCGATCCTGTCCGTCAGGTCCCCTGTGCTATTCCATCTCACCTTTGTATATGTATTTGCATGGAGAGCTTTCGATATTCTTAATAAATCTAAAGGGATACCATACTCCTCCAGGACTTCCCATAATGTTTCCCTTGGGACCAGATCGAATACCGCTCTCAGATTGATGAAAACGAAATATAGATATCACGCTTCAAGGTGACATATTTCCAAGTTATCTCCTTGAAGCGGAGGACCTGGTCCAATGTACTGATCTTTGTTCTAAACCCTGCTTGTTCCTCTTCTAGAATGTTGTTCTGTTCTATCCATTCATTGTTTGAACAGCACCTGCCTACAAAAGATTTTTTGTGTGTTCTCTAGCAAGCTTATAGGTCTATAGTTCGAGGGGTTGGTTCTTTCTCCTTTTTTATAGATTGGTATGACAACAGCTCCATGACATGTTGAAGGGATTGAGTTACCTTTTAAAATGCTATTAAACAGTGCATTCAGGTACGGGGACCAGATATCTGGTGGAGACAGGAAGAGATCACCTGGTATGCCATCCATTCCTGGGGCCGTTTTTTCCGTTTGTTTTACTGCTCGATATATTCCAGCTAACGTAAAACTAGGATGGACTATAGTTGTGACAGATTCACTGTTCTCTTCGTGGGATTGTATTCCCACATGGCCACAGTTTCCACCTAAAGGAGGACTTTGTAAGTTATGTTGCTGCTTACCAATATACAAAGCACTAAAATGAGTGACCCATGTATCAGGTTTTATTACTGGGTCTAGATGGTTGACATTGGAAGGATTAACAGATAGTAATTTCCAAAACGTTTTATGGTCTCCCTTTTCTAAGGCTCTGGCAATTAACAGTCATTGGTCTTCTTTCCATTCCCTTCTATCTCTGAGTAATACAGTTTTATAACGACTCCTAGCCTTTGTGATTTCTGGTCTTGAGCCCTTTTTGATAGCTCTCAGTAAATGGGTTTTTTCTAATTGGTAGGTTTTAGTATACCAGGAAGGAATTTTTGGGAAGGGAACACCTCTACTCTGTTCTCTCACAAAACATGGCCTTAGTGTGTCCATAAGTTCGCAATGTATAGAAACAAAGTTAATATTGCGGATATTTGTGAAGTCTACCTGGGAAAGTTTATACACAAAAAGATTGTATAGAAATTTCATTTTCTTTACATCCAACACCAGAGCTGCCCATTTAACGTTTCTTAAATTATTTTTTGTGACTATTGAGGGCATAGTCACGACAGGTTCCATTTTTACATCTCTGAGAGGGGCCATGGAGAAAGTTGCGCTAAGCGCCTTGTGACCACTATTCGGTCTAAGAACAAACTTCATGTCATATAGGGCTGGCCATAGATCATTGTCCACTAATATGTAATCAATTCTTTAGGTGCTTGAGCCTCTTTTAAAAGTAGGGCATGGCAGGCTATCAGATTTCGTGTTACCATTTGCAATTTTCAGGCCACAATCGATAGTTAGTTCTACAATTTGGGCACCTACTTTTGATAATTTATTATACTCATGTGTGGGTGTCATTTCCAAAGGATTACGCCCAACAGTTGGTAAAATTCGGGTGTTTATCTCCTGCTACAATTTTGAAAGCTTTCTCGTTGAACTGTTCCATCAAGTCATCTATTTTATTTACTGTAGTAGGTTGAACATTTGAAGGGACTGATCTAATATATATATTCACCAGGGCTATTATCTTAGACCTGTTCGGGTTGTAATTTCGAAGGGGAGTAAGTCTCTAGAGTTAGTAGGGACCATTCTTACCACTGGGAACAAGTCCAGACTTAACCAACTCAGGAGTCCTCCTGATGGCCGCCCTGCCGGAGAAGGGACCGCATTTTCGCTATAAGTCAAGAAACCAGGACGGTGTTTTGGATTAATAGCCCATGTTTCTTGGAGAAATATAATATGATGCAAGTCAACAAACCTACCCCACTTTGGATCTTGGAGTTTGGACTTGATTCCCGCAACATTCCACGATAACATGTTTAAGCAATCATCCTTTATCAAATTGTGGGTCCTCGTAGTGGAATGAGTGAGTTCTTCCTGTGGTGTCAAGTGTTCTTCTACATCATTACAGGTATCAACTCCCCTGAACCTTATAATAGAACTTACAGTAGAGTTTATATTAGACAGTATCCCTGCAACTTCAGGAAAATGATATCCTTTTGATTTCATGGGGGGGATCAAGACTACCATCACAAAGTCAATCAGTGTCTGAGGTGTTCAAGGGGCAACGAGATTCCCTAGAATTGGGCTACCCAATACATAAAGATGGATTTTGGGTCTTTTCGGATAGTGATACTTTTAGCATGTCACGTGCTACTTTTCTGCACTCTTCGTGTGCATAGGAAGCAAAGCTCCTGCATTTGTGTGTATTTTCACATCTACCAGTTGGACCTATACCTAGTGTAACACTTTCAGCCAGTCTGCCTTTTTAACCTACATTGCATTCTAGGACTTGAAATTTCACTTTTATTTGATCAAATGTGAAAACGTGCTTCTAAATACTGGATCACTATGCCAAGCAACCAAGAGTGGGAGAAACAAAATGCAAAAGAAACCCACTTTTTAGCAACATTACTAAACATCAAAATGCAAGCAGAACAATCGTGGATCATTCTTTCTTGCTGATGCCTTCTATGGCAAAGCCATGTGGTTAGAAATCAAGAACGTAAGGTTTTCTCTTAATTCATCATATTTACCTGCTATTTTAATTTGCATACTGCAGTTAAATCCATGTTTCAATGTTTATTTGTTTACACTGTTAAAGGCTATTTCCGTATTGGTTTGATTTTACTGGAGGTCCAAGTTTCAAACTAAAAAATGTAAAAGCCAATTTATAATAATTTGTTTGTTCCTTAATGATAATTGAGAGAGGACCGTGGGATATGATTCCTTGCTGTGCATTTCTTTTGCAATAGGTCTGCTGTCCCTTTCTGTGAAAGGTGCTGAAGTGGCATCCATGACAATTAACATCATTCAGAGCATTCCAAACCTGGACTGGCTTTCTGTGTGGATCAAGGCATTTGCCTTTGTACACACTGGTGATAACACTAGAGCAATCAACACTATCTGGTAAGGAAAATTGACGGTTTAGTTGTTGGAACTGGAGTTGGCCAAGCCATTTTAATTTATGAAGGTAATTAAAAAAAATATTGTAGTAATATTTCGCAGGTGTAGGGATCCTTTTGCAAATTCTATGTTGCAAATATTATTATTAGCCTTTACTGAACCTTTATGGTAAAATGTTATTGCTTTAAGAGTAAATTTTGATATTAGCTCATCTGTGGCTATCCTTTTTAGATTTCGCTTAAGACCGCGCACACGCTGTGTTTTGCAAGACCTATTTTTAGTTTACAGTGGGCTTGCAGCCTGTCAATTGGTTGGCTTTGTTGTCACATTTGCTTGCTTCTTAATCGTCCTCTTCTGTGGGCTTTTCTTCCTCTACTGGTATTTATGTCGCCCCTGTAGCATGGATCCATTATTTGTGTCCTTGCACTGCTTCCTTTTCAGGTGCTACTTTTTTGTTTTTATTTTAGGCATTCTACAAGAGCGCTTGTGTTTTTCAGTTGCCTTCCTCACGTACTTCATGTTACTCTTTCTCGCCCGTGTGTTTCTCCTCTCACCCTCCCCCTCACAGTTGCTGTTCTTACTGCCTCATGGCCTGCCCATCTTCTGTTGTCATTCTTACTTCCCCACTCCCTCTCCTTTGTCTGTTTGCTTCCCAACCCGCCCACCGTCTGTTTCACGTTTGCTTCCCCATCTTCGCCCTCTCACCCTCTATTGGTGATTTGCTCCTCCTTCCCAGCCTGCCCTCCCTTGTCTGTGTTCTTCCCCATCCCTATCTGCATGCTTCCACATGTGCTTCCCCATCCCCCCTTAACTAAGTGTGCCTCCATGGCTGCCCACCCTCCATTGCCCCTGTGCTTTACTGCCCACTGACCCTCCATTGTCTGCGTGGTTTCTCACCCATCCCACCCTCTGTTGCCTGAGTTCTTTACTGCCCATCCACCCTCTGTTGTCCTTGTGCTTTTTCACCTGCCACCCTCTGTCCCTGTGATTTGTCACCTGCCAACCCTCCGCTGTCTGTGTGCTTCCCCATTGTTGTCTCTGGTTATATCAAAAAAGTGCATTTGCACAACTTTTTATTTACTACTTCATCTTGGATTGGTAAAGAAAAAGAAAAAAATCTCTCAATTTTCTAGCCACACCCATCTATGTTGGTGTGCAGCTACAAAATGACGCTACTGCCAGGCCATTGTGCTTTTTTTCCCCCTTTACACATTATTTAGAACCATGCTGCAAAGCAGCTGTGCAATAGTACAGCATGGCTAAAAATCATTGCCCAAGCTAATAGGTCTCAGGCTAGACCCATTGGCCAATGCTGCGAGATACATCTCAATCAGTTAATGCTAACATGTTAAATGGAATTTGCTGCTCGTTTTTTTTCTTGTTGCTGTTCCAAGCACATTCTTACTCTGTTTAAGAATTTATGTAACAAGGATACATGGAGCCAATAAAACAGTTTTAAATATACGTAGACCAATCCAGGCATGTGTACATGTCTGGCTTGATAGGGCAAGTCATACCTGAGCAAAGAGATGGACAAAATGCAGCTTTTAGTTAAATTCCATATCACTCAGAAATAATTCTAGTTGTTTGAAGACCATGAATAGCTCTATAGTAAAGAGGATCCCAGTGAAGTCTCATTTGGGAGCCTATACAGTAAACCAACCCGGCAGAATGAGGCCTCTGTACTGCACTGTTTACACTAGATGGTATGTTTATCTGCTTTTTATTTAGGGGTTTGCTGTACCTTACTGACCAAATTATCACACCTGCATGGAGTGGATAAGGGAGGGTTGCAGTGTGACCCAAGGGAATTCTTTCTTCGCTCTGTGTATGAACCTGGCTAGAGAGACTTTGAAATTTTAGTAATAAACCAATAAAAATAGCCACACTTTGTTGATTTATGTAAATTTTTATTTACAAAGTGATATCTAAGCAATATAAAATAAATAAAAAAACCTTAAGTAATAGAACCTCAACTGCTTTATGTGCTCCTTTGCTAGAGTTGCGTATGTGGTACTGAATTACAATCGCCCTTATCTTCTTCGTGGTGTAACTATAATAAACAGCTCATTGCTGCATGCTGCACTGTGTAAATATCCAAGTGGAATATGTAAAAAAATAGAGAACAGTTACTTTAAGCTAGCCCTCTGATAGCCATTATCTGACATTTGTTCTTCTTGGCAGAAGCATACTGTAGCTTACAGCAAGGCTGACGGTCTGGGAACATCCATTACGTACTAGACCAGCACACCTGACTGACTCCCCCCAAGCAGAACCAGCCCTTCAGGCATGAACAGTTGTTCTTTCACTTGACATTTTTTTGAGGGTATGGAGTTATGCAGCGCGGCACCTGGAGTGACTACAACGTCCAAATTCTGGGTGCCACTTTTGTGGTGTCTTGAAAGCTGTTTTTGTGGTGTGGTTCTTGGTGTGAAAGGTCTATCCCTTCACTTGTGTTGTCTCTGTGCCATGATTGTGTTTTAGCTCTGGAGTTTTGGGAGTATTGTTCTATAGATTAGAGTGTTTGTTGTAGGCGGAGCCAACAGTTATTTCTCAGCTTGTTCAGGTGGAGCAATTGTTTTTTTACACAACAAAGACTCTGGCTGTGAGTGGGAATAACATATTTTTACACAGATCTTATTACACATAGGATAAAAAGATATGATTTGGGGCGCTCCCATGGACTGGCTGAACAAGTTAAAAGCAAGCATTCTGAAAACTAGTAGGTCGCGCCTATGAGAGCTATTGGCTTCGGAAATGTTTTGTAGCCATGCTGTACAGCAGCGTGGATGCTTTGCAGTGGGGATAAACTAATTTTAAAAATGCACTGTCGTGTAGTTCCTATAAACCTATATAGGATCTGCGCGTTTAGACCACATAGACTGTGGGATTGGTGTTCAGACTGATTCCAGACACCCCCACCGAATATGTTCGCCTGTATACCAGCTAGCTCACAGTGCCACTAGAAACCCCTCTTACCAAGGAGAGAATAGTTATTGGCAACTATCGAACATGACAACTCTGTCCCGTCAGGGATCGTGGAAACAGTACATTACTTTTCGCTCAGTCACTCGTGCTCACTTTGTCTCAGAGAGATACACAGAATAAACGGTGGGGATGTTTTCAATAAGCATTTATTGAACCAGCATCATTCTAGTGTAAAATAGGTGTGCTGAAACAACCATTAGACAGAAACAGATATAAATGATTATAAGCACCAACAGAGTAAAAGGATGGTAGATTTCTACCATAGTGCTAAAACAATGAATACAGGCAGGTATAAAAATACATGACAGTAATAATGCGTACTCCTACGATGCGACCCTAACTAGATATACCTTAGTGTACCTAGCATGTATGTAGGTGTAGAGCCAAGAATCCCTCTAGGATAAAGTCAACCCCGTTACCTGAAGTGAGAGACTGTGGGACCCCGTCTTGGTCTCGAGATGGACACCCCGCGAGGGATGTCAGACCACTGCGAGCTGGAGTGTCTGCTTGCAGGAACCTCAGCTTCTCGTGTCAGTGTGTCAGCATGGAAGTCCTTTTGCTCCTGTGTCTGCCTCAGCAAAGATATGGTGTTTATATACCCAAAGTGGTACCCTCAGGGGTTCTACCTTGCTGTGTCATGTCGGACTTAGGATGATGGAAGGAATGACCCTTATACATAGTTATTATGCAGGAGATGGTAATCCTGCTGAGTTTCCAAGAATCCACATGCATAATGGATGAGGCTAGTTTTCAGGGAAAACCCCACGTCCTGTTAGCAGTACCTTAACTAGGTAAAAGGTCAGTCCCTAGAACTGTTATGTAGTGCAATGACAGGGGAAATATAGATGAGAGGTTAGGTTGCTTCCTGAGCCTATATTGAGGTACCTATATGGAACATAACAGCACAATGACACAGTCGAGACTAATGTGTGTGTTTTTTTTTAAAGTCCATTAGCACTGGATGCATCATAATCCTTTTTTATTATTTTAAGCCATGCTGCACAGCAGCCACGCTGTTGTACGCCATGGCTACAAACCCTTGCCAAAGTTGGCAATGCCCATGATGTACCGCGTGAACAAAAGACTGTGGCAGAGCCAGTAGTCTCAAAGACAAGACCTATTGGTTTGCCAGTGCTTGTTGGGTCTCAGTACAATATCCCAGTGATTCTGAGCAAATCAGTTAATCTCCCCAGTTGTGAAAAAAGAAAAAGAAATGACATTTCTCAAAAATCTTCTCACAAAAACAAAGCAATTGCACTCATGCCCACGTCTTAGTGAAAATACATTTGGAAGCAGATACCATCTGTTGTCACAAATATCCATTTCAAAGGAGAAAATGGCTTCTTTGCCTTGTGTGTGGCATAGTAAAACATATTTACAAATGGCAAGATATTCAACAAGGTCGACAGGGAAGAAGATTTAATAAAAGTTGTGCCTCATTCAGAACGGGATCAGTGAAGGGACAGCAATCAAGCTGAAACAATCAGTACTTGGTTCATGCTCCAGCTGAAAGAATAGGAAGTGAAGCCAGCATGTGCTGACCAATTAGAAGACAGCAAATGAGAGTGACAAAGAAGCTAACGAATGTTAAACAATGGGTGGACTGCAACCTCCTTGCTGCATACAATATCTCTCGCAAGCAAGAGCGCATACAGTGCATGCACTGTCGCAGGCAATACCTAACCAGCAAACTGAGAGGTTCATCCAGGAGTTACTTGCTGGGAGAGTAAACATGGCCCATGAAGATCTGCGCCTGTGTGTTCCCCAAAGTTGGATGCTGAATAAAAGTAAGATTGTGCTTACAGGGACTGGAAACACGTGCAGGCCCAACCCTGATTATCTTATTTTAGGGAAAAGTAGAGCGTGTAAGCTCTCGCAGAAGCTAGAACAAAGAGCACTATATAGATAATTTCAGGTCATGCTGTGCCCTGGCGTTGGCTGTGCATAGAACATGGAACAAAGACATTGAAATAATTGGGGGGAAAAATTGCAGAACCCAGAGGTAAAACTGGAGTTATATTTGCTGCAAAAGTGGCAGCCAGCTGCAACTCAAAGACATATATATGTTTTTAGTTGAGGGAAGTGGTCAAAGGATTTGGAAACCAGAACACAGTTGGATCGAATGATGTTGGAATGAAGTGTGCCAAAGATGTAAGGTTTAGAGAACCAAGAAATCAGCTTTCATGGAGATGTCAGGCTGCGGAAACACTGCAGGTTTTTACTACCACCGTTTGACTACAACCATTCAACATTTCTGTATTTCCTATGTTACTAATAAGTCCTTAATTTGATCTGTTTGTTGTGGCTGGGTAATATGCAGGACCCGGTTCTTGTTGGAACAGTGTACAGAATAAATAAATGTGATGTATTTTTGGGAAAGAGTTATTGGAGGGTGCCCTCAATGCTGGAACTGCAAACGCCAGTGATATATAGGTCTGTTGAGAGAGGATTTAGCACTAGGGAAACAGCAATGGTCACTGACCATGTCATGAGTGATGTAATATGTGAGGTCGTAAGCAGTGCATTGCGGGGGTGCGAGTAATAGCTCACCAACTAGAACAGCTGAATTTCTCTGGATTTGTACCAATGACACCTGCGCCTAACTATAACGTCTCTGTAACCTTTGGGTTTTTTCAGTGAATTTCAATGGTTTTTTAACTAGTAGTTGCATTTGCAGAGTGGTGGAGAAAGGGGGCTGGGCCTCCGACCAGCTCTCAAGAATCCTGCTGTGTAGGACTTACAGGAGGTACCAGGAGGGCTTCTTGGCCTCCAAGTCCTTCAGGAGTAAAGTGGACTTCATCTCCCAACCAGTAGTGAACCTTGAGCCGCCTTTGCAGAGTGGTGGAGAAAAGGGGTGTGGCCTCTGAAACCTCTTAGCAATCCTGCTGTGTGGAACTCACACCTCATTCAATATGTTTGCCCCGGGGAGGTGGCGGTCACCTGGGTGCGGGGTGTGCCACATGAGCACCCACCCCCGCATTACTATATAAACTACCACCGGGACCTGGCCCAGCCGGGGCCCATATTTAATGACATGTGGGAGACCGCGCTTCGGTATTTTTTTCAGCGGGAGTTGCAGATCTACTGCTTTTTTTCCCACCCCAAGAGGCTTAGGGGTCAAGGTGTTTCTACCTGACCCCCTTTCTTTTACCTTTTTGCTTGTGACTCGGTTCATCCTAACTATAACTACCTACTGGCGACCGCCAATAGGATGCATATATATATATATATATATATCAGTAGGTAGTTATAGTTAGGACCATGTTTCCATAGGAAAAGCGTTTTTGACTTACCTATATCTTTGGCGTCGATTGACGAATCTTCATGAAATTTTCCAAAACAAGTGCCTCGCTGATTATAGTTGAGCTTAGAATGTTTCGGGGTGATCCGTCAGGCAGAGGCCGAGAAAATGAGGGGGGGTAAAAAAAAGTGTGCTTCCCATGCCAATTCCCATAGAGATTTTAAACACGACTACAGCCCAAACCGCTGGACGGATTTACCCCAAATTTGGCAGCAAAGTAGCTCTTGGTCAAGAAAGTGTGCTTTTTGTTATTTGGTGTAAACCCTTTCAGTAGTTTTCGAGCACAGATCTCATGGTAGGATCATCCAGAAAGTATTGGTAGCCATCATGGGACCAATATACATGATAGCACCCCATTGAAATGCATTGTATTGAATGGCAGGTTTTGAGGGTCACAAAAAGGAGAACGTATAAAGGGTGATAACCGATTTTAGTTACAATATAAATCATTTGTTGAAGGTACCATATTAATTATAGGAATTGTGGTGTGTTCTAAGACGATTTTACCTTGTGAAAAAACCTTCTGGTGGGATTTCAACAATCAGGTTTGAGAGAATACTATTTTCTCATGATTTTCTCATAGAGGACCATGTCATGAGTGATGCAATATGTGAGGTCATAAGCAGTGCATTGCAGGCGTAAGTTATAGTTAGCTCAGGTCACTATAACTGCTGAATTTCACTGGTTTCGTATGAGTGAAATCCGAGCCCAACTATAACGTCCCTGCAACGTGTGTGAGTATATATATATATATATATATATATATATATATATATATATATATATATATATATATATATATATATATATATATATATATATATATATATATATATATATATTGATTGCCCGGCGCTATAGGTCTCAGTTACTGTTCCCCACCAGTATAATATTTTAACATATAAACCTCATTGTACTGAGAAATTAACACACAATAATAATTTGTTCTTGCTTTGTTTCCTTGTATATTTCTTTTATTCCTTCTTTTGGTGATTTATTTAATACACCAATACAGCCAAGACATGTTTCGCGCACAATTGCGCTTTTTCAGGGCTCTCAAGTCAATATCTTAAGGTTCAATGCACTTTGAATCAGACGGGAAGACTGAGGTTTAAAGAAAAGAAACAACCCGTATCAAGGGGACCTTACATTTACAAACAACATTACGATCAGTGGCAAGTTGAATTGAGGTGAGAAGAGGCGACGCCTAAATGAATTGATCAGTGACGGATAAACGTGCAGACCTGAATGAAGTTAACAGGGATTGAGGAATTAAGAATAAACAGGATTACCATAAGATATTGTCTTGAGCGCCCTGATGAAGCACAATTGTGCGCGAAACACTTGTTTGCTGTATAAAAGAAATATACAAAGAAACAAAGCGAGAACAAATTATTATTGTGTTGATTTCTCAGTATAATGATGTGTATGTGTGTGTATATGTGTGTGTGTGTGTGTGTGTGTATATATATATATATATATATACACACACACACTGAAAAACAGAGGTTGCATTTATATATATATATATATATATATATATGTATATATATATATGTGTGTGTGTGTGTGTGTGTGTGTGTGTTAGGGAAAGGGCGTTTTTAGGGTTAGGGTGGTTTTTGGTTGAGATGGGAATATTTAGGGTTTCATGTGAGTATGGCTATTTGGGTGGCAAAGCATTTTTTAGTGTTTCGTTGGGAATGGTTTGTTGGGTGGGGAAGGGACATTTTTAGGGTTTAGGGTGGGTAATGGTTTTTGGGTGGCAAAGGATTTGTTTAGGGTGGGTAATGGTTTTTGGGTGGCAAGGGAATTATTAGGGGTTAGGGGTGGGTAATGGTTTTTGGGTGTAAAGGAAGTTATTAGGGTTTACGATGGGTATGGGTGGCAAGGGAATTGTTACGGTTTAGGGTGGGTAATGGGTTTTTGGCTGGCAAGGGAATTGTTGGGGTTTAGGGTGGGTTTGGGATCAAGGGTTAAGGGTAAAAATATTTTTTAATTTTATTACATATAAATATTTTTTTTTTAATTCTGTTTATTGCATTTCAAAAATAATCATCAATGCTACCACGCAGTGTAGCTACCGTATTAAACCAACTAAACAAATAAGCTGCAGTTGTTCGACTCCATAAGGGGAGAAACAGTACATAGCATACCAGTAGTATTGACTCACAGTCAGTGTGCCAACTCCTTGTCATAGACAACAGTTACTCAGTTCCGTTTGGTAGACCTGCCACGGCCTGCTGTTGAAGATAGTGTCGCAGTGGCTCCCAGATATCTGTGGGTTTGGAAGACGTGGGCAGTTCCTCAGCATATAATTCTAGGTTTTCTTTGCAGTATACCATGTCTCTGAGCCAGTGTGCCACTCTCGGCGACCGTGTCCCCCCCACGTAATAGCAACTCTACGCTTAGCCATCAACAATGCGATCCGTATATATTTACCCATGACCCCCTTCACATGAGGAACATAACATAAAAGGCATACCATCGGGGTACATTGTATTGCTGTTCCGGACATTTCTTGTATAGTTTGCACCACCTGTCTCCAGAAATCTGCCACTCTCCCACAGTCCCAAGCCAGGTGCATGAAATCAGCCCCCACTCGACCACACCTCTTACAGCCACTAGTGTCCTGCAGACCATAGCCATGTAAACGAAGGGGCGTGTAATATGTCTGATGTAGATATTTGAAATGTATTATGCGGAGGTTTCCATTCGGTGTGAGCTTGCCCGTGAGACTGCAGACCTGTTCCCACTCCGCCAGCGTCATGGGAGGGGTCAATGTATCATTCCAGCGTTCAAGGCTCCTATCTGATCCGCTGGGCGTCTCGGCTCGTATGGCCCTGTATAACTTGGTTATTAATTTTGTACGTGTAGGTGTAGTCAATAGCAACTGTAGGGACTGGAGCGCCGGAGGTTCGGCTGGGTAAGTATCATAATGTGATTTAATAGCATGCTTCAGTCTATGAACAGTGAACTGAAAGAGCAGTGTAGGGTGAACAACATACCGCAAATCTTCAGGGGCAAGAAAGACCCCGCCTGGGTACAAGTCTTGCATGGTATTTATACCTGCTTCCCGAAGCAGTCGCTGCGGACCTGCCTCCTGCGTCACTAATAATGCCGCATGGTGCGCCAGGGGCATCGCTGGGGCATATATGGGCAATTTACCGGCAAGTCGTCCGATAGACTGCCAAGCCGCCACCGTTGTGTCTATTGTGTTTATTTCCGTTCTAGGGGTACCCCGGCGCGTGTGAGTGATGAGACCGTGCAAGGGGGTCGGAGAAGCGTCGCCATCTTCAACCGCCACATGTGGAGTAAAGGCGTGCGGGTTAAACCAGTAGTATGCATATTGTGCTTGAGCGCTTAAGTAATAAATATAAGGGTCTGGTGCACTGAATCCCCCTCTGGCATAGTCCAATGTAAGAGTACTCCACCCCACCCGCGCCTGTTTACCCCCCCAAACCAGGCGAAGCAGTGACGTTCGTAGTGTCTTGAAGAACCCTTGTGATAGTTTTATCGGTATATTAGCAAAGAGATATAGAAAACGCGGGAGTACCACCATTTTTATAATTGCAATGCGATCCGCCAGGGACAGCGGCAATGTTATCCATTTCTCAATTTGTTGGTCCAGAGAGAGACTCGCCCGCCCATAGTTTTCCCTTATAACGACGTCAGGATCTCGATGAATCCAGACCCCCAAATATTTGACCGGCTCTGCAGTCCAGACTATCGGATAATCTAGAGGTGGGGAAGGGGTAGCCGCCGTCAGAGGGATGATAATGGACTTTTCCCAGTTAATTGTGAGACCTGAAATCAATCCGAATCTGATGTATTCTCTCAGCACCTGCGCCAGATATCGAGCCGGTTCTCTAACAAAAAGCACCATATCGTCGGCATAGAGAGATATTCCAACTGGACGGTGATTAAAGTTTAGAGCTGTGTCTCTGTGTCTTTGGCGGATCACACATGCAAGGGGCTCTATTGCTATAGCAAACAGCAGTGGTGATAGCGGACAACCCTGCCGGGTGCCCCGCTTAATAGAGAACGGCTCAGACGTTAGGCCACCCACTCGGACCCTCGCCGACGGGTCTGCGTACAGTATCTTCACCCAACCCAGGTAGAGTAGAGGAAACCCCATGCGCTGTAGAATATGATCATGTAGTTCCAGTCTATGGAGTCAAACGCTTTAGCAGCATCCAGTAGGACGGCCGCAGCGCGCAGCCTGGGATCAAGAACATGCATCATCGCAAAGATGGTTCGCAAATTGTGAGACGTAGATCGCTCTGGTATAAAGCCTGACTGGTCCGGTAGGACCAGGTTCTGCATCAGGGGCTGCAGTTTCGTAGCTAGGATCTTGGCGAGTATTTTAGCGTCAATGTTAATCAAAGATAAGGGCCGATATGAATCACAAGCGTCAGGAGGCTTATCCTTTTTGAGAAGAGTAACAATTAAAGCCTGCCGCAGAGATGGGGGCAGTACACCAGCCTCATGGGCCTCTGCATACATCTCCAATAAGTGTGGCGTTAACAGATCCGTATACGCTTTATAAAATTCTATTGTTAGACCGTCGGGCCCCGGTGCTTTTGAGTTCGGTAAAGCGTGGATTGCTGCTCTTATGTCCGATTCTTCTATTGGGTGACTCAGGTATTCCCTATGATTGTCCGCCAGCCATGCGCAGGCGATGTCATTCAGATACTCCTCCACTGCGGACTGTGAAGTCGCTGCCTGTGAGGCATAAATATTCGCGTAGTATCCCCTGAACTGTTCAACTATTTCCAGAGGATTGTAATGCTCCCTCCCTGAGAGTCAGTTATTTTGTTGATATGATGGTGATCAACTCGCGATTTGATTTTTGCAGCTAGATGACGCCCAGGCCTTCCACCCTCTCCATACTTCCTGGCGACATGTCTACGTGATATATAGCGAATTTCCGATTCCGCCATTTTGTCGTATTCCAGAACCAGCTCATGAATGCGAGAGAGCGTGTCCGAAGAGGGGCTATTCGTGTATACACTTTCTAGGGTTTTTAACTTGGTCTCTATCTGGGTGAGTTGGGTTCTGAGGTCCTTCAGTATGCCGGCTGTGGTGCCAATGCACACTCCCCTGATCGTCACCTTAAATGCCTCCCACAACGTTGCCGAGCTATCCACTGTTCCTTTATTGGCCTCAAAGTAATGTTCGATCGCCTTGCGAATATTGTCATTATAAATTGGGTCAAGCAGAGCCTCAGAGCAAAAACGCCACGTAAAGGGGCGATGGACAACGCTGGGGATATGGAGATCTAGTTGCACTGGATTGTGATCGGAGAGAGTGCGTGGACATGTAATTACAGCAGATACCCACGCAGTCGCACCCTCACTCAAGAGCCAGTAATCTAACCTAGACCAACTATTATGCGAAGGTGTAGCGTGTGTGCCTTCCCTTGCGGCACCATTGCGAAGCCTCCAAACGTCCACCAGCCCAAACTCCACCAGTGCATTATTAATGCTCTGAGCCACTTTAGGCGTGCGAACACCTTGCGGGTTTGATTTGTCCACAGTGGGATCCAGGTATGTGTTAAGGTCCCCCCCCCACATAATGGCTGTCTCGGGCCACTCCCTCAGTATGCCATACATTCGCTGGAACACCTCTGGCTCATCCGCTATAGGCCCATATGTATTTATGAGAGTTATCAGTGTGTTCCCTAATTTACCCTGCACCATAGCACAGCGTCCCTCACTATCCACGTGAGTCCTAAGTGGTGTAAACGGGATACCCTTCTTTATCAATATTAAAACCCCCGTGCATAGGAGGAGTAGGAGGACGCCAGCTTGAATCCTGCCCATCTAATTGCAATGTGCGCCTCTGTAGCCTTGGTCAGGTGTGTTTCCTGCAAAAGGGCAATCTGAGTGCCATGGCGGTTCAAATATGCAAAGACCTGGCGAATTTTTTCGGGGTGTTCAGCCCTCTAATGTTCCATGTAATATATCTGTAACGTTCACCCATGGGCCTCACCTATGCTGTTTGTCACATGTGAATCTAGCAACTGGTTATCATGGTATCTTGTATGAGAAATGCAATCCCCAAGTCCGGCGTCAATACATTCGCAGCTAACAATCTTCTGACATAATGCAACTAAACAGTTGGTAACGGTGGAAGTAACGCTCCCTTCTACCCACCCCACTCCCACTACAACCTCCCAATCAGGTTGAGAATACGACCCCCCACCCTCCCGATTATTACCCGAAGCCCCTATAAGATATCAACCAAATGGGGGATCACCCTCTGGGGGAAGGAACGACGCCATACACCTACCAGACGGCAGGGTGGCCAGGCTACTATATTGGCACTAAACCCAATCCAGATTCTCTATGTACTGAGAACAAGTAACTGTACAATAAGCCGGGCTGATACATTCTTATACTGTACTGCCGGGCTGTTTCTGGTATCATATCTACACAATTTGGCTATTGGCCCTCATACCGTCATGCAGTCTATTATGCCCATGTACACCGTTCTGTGAATAGACAACAGTAGGGCTCATCCAAGCCCTTTACTCTCAGTCAGCATCACTGAGAGTCGATGCCATCGTGGAACTTTTCGAAGCGGCCTGAGGAGTCTTACGTGGACATATATGTTTTGTGAACTTCATAGCCGATTTAGCGTCCGTGAAAAATGTGCTTGTCCATCATGAGTGATCTTCAATTTGGCGGGGTACAACATTGCATAGGGCACAGAGGCAGACTGCAGAATTCTTTTCGTCGGCACAAATTCCCTACGTGCAGCCTGTACTGTCGGAGTATAGTCCGGGAAAAAGGACAAATTGTTGCCCTGATGAGTGATGGGGCTCTTAGCCCTTGCCTCACGGAGAATAGCATCTCTGTCCGCATAGTTAAGGAGGCGTGCGATGATCGGGCGCGGGGGGCACCTGGTACCGGCCGGGGCCCAAGTGAACGGTGAGCCCTCTCCACAACCATGACCGGAGAGAGTGACGGACCAAACAGCTCCCGCAGTAAGTTTTCGATGAAGGGCTCCATCCTCGAGATGGCTGTCGACTCCGGAAGACCGATTATTCTGAGGTTGTTCCGTCGAGAACGTGCCTCCAAATCTTCGTTTTTTGCCTTTATTACCTCCATCACTTTCTCCATATTTAGGAGCTGCGTCCTGGATTCCGACTGAGAGTCCTGTGTATCAGACAATCTATTCTCCAGAACATCAAGCCGAGTTTCATGGACGTCCACCGTTCTCTTTACCGTGTCGAGGCTGGACGCTAGGGCATCAATCTTGCTATCAATAGTTTTTAGACCAGCTCTTACTTCTAGTAAAATAGTTTTCATGTCCTCATCAGGACTATCAGCACTGTCATTTGTACCTTGAGCAGCACCCAGCTCCGTTGTCGATTCCATAGTGCGAGTGTGGCGTTTGCATTCGAACGGTATCTTGGACTGTTTGGGGTCCGTCTTACCCATGGTCTCGTGTTGGTCACAACACCGTTGGTCATGCACGTCCTAGCACTATGCCCCGGGATGGCGAGCCACAACGCCACGTACAGGCCAGAGCCAGGCCCCAGTCTGTGATCTCCGAAACGCGTGGTAGACTCAGCGGTATCCTAATTGATGCGGGACCCTAGCCGTTTTCTATTCTCCGCCGCTGTCGCTATCGGCGCAGTGGCCAGTGATGTATGCTGCACGTGTCCAACACCATAAAGAACTAAGACCCTCCTCCGCGGCGCAGCACACATCCGTAGGTGGCAGCAATCTGACCCCCAGTATCTTCAGAAGTGGTCAGCGAGTGTCCCTGTGTTGCAGGTGATGTGTTGCAGGTGATGCGTGGCAGCCAGCCCCCGGCTGCACTCCCTCCACGAGCACTCCGGCGAGGAGTGTGAGCAGGTAGGCAGTCCCCGACCGCTCCAGCCGATGCCGATGTCACAGTGGAACTCCGCCTAGCCGCAGCACCAGGGACCGGAGACCCCGCGGGCACACACACCACCACAAAGGCCCCCCTGCCGCTGCAGAAGAGAGGCCGGGCACTGTCTGTAGCCCACCTCAGGTGTCTCCCCCCCCGGCACCAAACAGCACAGCGGAGAGCCCTCCTGATGGAGGAAGTCAGCGGGACCTGGGATCGCAGTCGGGCCCGGCCAACTCGCGCCGCTAGCTCCGGGTCCCACCAGGCAGTTAGGCCAGGCAAGACCTAGGCCGCGTCACCCAAGCCAGTCCAGTCCCAACCCCAAAACCAGGCCCCCCTCTCTCACCTTGCTTCCGATGTTCTCCGTAGGCCAGCAGGCAACGCCGCCCACTCCGCTCAGCCACACGTCCCTCCACAGCAGGCGTCAGCGCGAGGAGGCACCTCGTAGCGGCAGTCACTCGTCGCAGATCTTGTCCCCCGCCTCCCGATGTCCAGCCAGATCAGCCGCGGGCACTCCTCCCGCCTTCGTCATCTCGCCCCACTGAGCCGAGCACCCGGCGTGCAGTCCGCGGTGCGGCAGTGTCAGCTACCCTCCGGGGCAGGTACATTTCACGCGGCCTCAGTGTGTGATGCGGCAGCCATTTTCCCTCAGGCCCCGCCGCGTTGATATTCCGCTCGCCAGCACCGCGTTCCACAGCAATCGGGCCTCCAGCTCACAGTCGAGTGTTCCAGGCGATCCCAGCCGATGGTGCGCCCGATTTCATCGAGATCTGGTGAGCTTTAAGGATGGTATTCGTAGGATGTTTAGGCCTGGCCTGCAGAGCTCCTTTACCAGGCAGCCATCTCGCAACGCGCCGTAGCCACGCCCCTTATTACATATAAATATATGTGTATATATAACAATAAATGTGATTTACACTTAAAATATATATATATGTAAAAATGTATACAAATACATACTTATATGTATGTGTATAGAAATATGTACAGATATATATATGTGTGTGTGTGTATATATATATATATATATATATATATATGTGTGTGTGTATATATATATATATATGTATGTGTAAAAAGCGAATATGCTTATACCACGCATGCCTTTTCCAAGAAAATATTTCTGCAGATAACTATAAGGCCATTTTATATATATATATATATATCTAAATATATATATGTATGTATATGTGTGTGTGTGTATATATATATATATATATATATATATATATATCTATATATATATATATATATATATATATATATATATATATATCCATCCAACACAAATTGTCTCCGTTGTGGGGGCCTCCAACCCTGCAGGGCGGCTTCAGCTTCAATGGGGGCAGATAATCCCCTCTTAAACATCCACAAAAAACTTGCAGAAGCCAAATTCCTGATACTGCCAACGTTTTATTTCAGAGAAAGAAATACAGCATCATGTGCTCCCTGACGCGTTTCAGCTTCCTGCAAGCCTTGATCACAGGTGAGTGAATTTCCCAGTTAATAATCACTTGCTTATGAGTCCTGGCACCATGTGACTCTCTGGCATAGAATTAGCCTTTCATTCCCAGGATGCACCTAAAAAGTATTGTTCAGGTCTGGAGTGTCCTTTAATTACGACTGCATAGCGTTCTGTTATTCCAGACAAAAAATTAAATTGTTAGGTGCACTGTAGTCCCCATAGTGTAGTCGCGTGCAGTTCATTCCGCCATAAATCACTTTATAATCATTTTGAATTTCACCCATAATTATACATGCAGTAGTTCTGTCATTTCTCACGCAAATGAAAGGGATCAGAAATTGCTGAGAAGAGGAAACCTTCCGTCCCTTTCTCATCTCTGTGCGCACAATTCCAGGATAATCCTTTACTTTTCGAACACAAAGGTGAGCGGGTCATGCTCCCAACCTTTAAATCCAACACAAATTATCTCCGTTGTGGGGGCCTCCAACCCTGCAGGGCGGCTTCAGCTTCAATGGGGACGGAGAATCCCCTCATAAACATCCACAAAAAACTTGCAGAAGCCCAATTCCTGATACTGCCAACGTTTTATTTCAGAGAAAGAAATACAGCATCATGTGCTCCCTGACGCGTTTCAGCTTCCTGCAAGCCTGGATGTTTGAGGGGATTCTCCGCCCCCATTGAAGCTGAAGCCACCCTGCAGGGTTGGAGGCCCCCACAACGGAGACAATTTGTTTTGGATTTAAAGGTTGGGAGCATGCCCCGCTCACCTTTGTGTTCGAAAAGTAAAGGATTATCCTGGAATTGTGCGCACAGAGGTGAGAAAGGGATGGGAGAGGTTTCCTCTTCTCAGCAATTTCTGATCCCTTTCGTTTGCGTGAGAAATGACAGAACTACAGCATGTATAATTATGGGTGAAATTCAAAATGATTATAAAGTGATTTATGGCTGAATGAACTGCACGTGACTACACTATGGGGACTACAGTGCACCTAGCAATTTAATTTTTTGTCTGGAATAACAGAACGCCATGCAGTCGTAATTATGGTTTAACTCTTTTTTTATTGACAGTTGCAAAAAGTGAAAAGCATGTCATCAGAGCCACGCAGGGCCCGACTGTGATAGAGACAACTCAATTGTATTGCAAAAAGAACGCAGACATCCCCCCCCACCCAGAGAGAAAAGGAGGAAAGGAAATAAGAAAAGAACCACCCCCTCCCATCCCTGGTCCAGGCTTGTGACAAAGCGTGAGCGCAGGCAGCTTGTCTGATCTGAAGTGCTATCTGGCTACAAAGTGGGGTCAGGTGCGTTGATACGTAAGAGGCGTAAATACCGTGGACAGGTCAACTCTCGAAAGTCTTGGGCCAGTAGAGTAAGAAAGGGTTGCCACAGCTCGCTGAAGGAAGAGCCCTTCCCCGCCAGTGTGAGGGAAATCTTTTCCATTCCCAGTACGTGCCATAAACGTTGGTACCAGCCCGTGTGGGTAGGGATCTGAGGAGACCGCCAATGGATTAATATGTTCTGGACTGCTGAGCCTAGAGCGATGGCTATTTGCTTCCCTCTCCGTGCCTTAAGGGGATATGTGAGTGGGTTGGGTACCCCCAGTAGAACATATGCGGAAAATCTAGGGACTTCAGTGTCGAGATGTTTGTCTACTTCATCCAGGACATGTGTCCAAAAGGACCGGAGGTGAGTACAGTCCCATAGTAAATGGACCAAGGTACCCCTCCCGCCGCACCCACGCCAACAATCCGGGCTTAGTGTTGCGTTGACCTGGTGGAGTCGCTCCGGGGTGTAGTACCAATGGTACACCAATTTAGTAAAAGTTTCTGTGAGTCCGACATGTGTTGCTGTGTGACGTGCCCTGTAACAGGCTCCCTCCCACTCCTCGGGATTAAGATCGCGCCCAAGCTCCCTCTCCCATCGGGCCCGCCCCGCGTAGTACATATGCGAGTATTTAGATTGAAGAAACTTATAAAGATCTGAGATCAGTTTTTTGTCCGAGGACCTCGTGACCAGCCAGCGTTCATATGGCGTAAGGCGCCTAGCCGCCTGTGAGCGGTTAGTAGGGTGTAGAGCCCAGTGGCGTACCTGAAGGTAACGCATGCGTTCTGATTCCGGAAGGCCAAAGTCCTCCCGTATCTGCGTGAAGGCGATAAACTCGCCATCGGCGAATAATGGACCCAGCGCCCAGCAGCCGGACTCCCGCCACCGATGGAAGGATCGTTGGTCCAACCCCGGACTGAACTCAGGGTTATCCAGGATTGACGTGAGAGGTGATGGAAAGGACGTGAGTTCATGACTTAAGTTCGTCTGATCCCATGTCGTGAGTATCGTACGGGTCACTTGTGAGGCGTATAAGTTGGGAGGGCGATGAGCTTTCGCGAGGAAGGGAACCTTCCTAAGTGATGTACCTGCTACAGCACGGTCCTGGAAAAGCCAGTTTTTTTCAGACTCGGCCCGACTCCATTCCACCAGATAGCGTAACTGTGCGGCCTTGTAATAGAGGGCGAGGTCTGGAACCCCCAGACCCCCCTCATTCGGCGGGAGAAAGCTGACCGCACGTTTCATTCTTGGCTTACGGCCCTGCCAAATGAAGGCAGAGAGGTCTGATTGCACCTTTTGGAGCCAACCCGTAGGGGGGACAAAGGCAGCGTTTGGAATACGTAAACGATCTTGGGAAGAACGGTCATTTTTATAGCGGCGACCCGCCCCAGCCAGGAAATCTGATGGTGTTTCCATCGCCGAAGCTCGGCCTGAATCTGAGTATGGAGGCGGGAGAAGTTGGCCAGTCTCATGCCCTGCAAAGTAGGAGCCAAGTATATTCCCAGGTATGGGACAGGGTCGTCCGACCACGATAGCGGGAAACGAGCCTGCAAGTCCGCTTTCTCGTGGGGTGGCAAGGAGAGGTTCATCGCCGTCGACTTAGAGAGGTTGACTTTAAACCCGGACGCACCTCCAAAAACATCCAGTTCGTCCAAGAAGGCTCCTAGAGCTCCTTCCGGATTCGTTAATGTGATGAGGACGTCGTCCGCATACAAGCTAATAGTGTGAGTGTCCCCCACGAAGCGTATACCCGTGATTTGCGCATGTCGCCGAACCCTCTGTGCCATAGGTTCCATATAAAGAGCGAAAAGTAAGGGCGAGAGGGGGCAACCTTGCCGCGTTCCCCTATGAATGGGGAAGGGAGCAGAAGTGTGCCCATTGACTCTCACGGTCGCTGTGGGGGAGCGGTAGCAGTCAAAAATGTGTGTCCGCATCTTATCCCCAAATCCCATATGGCTCAACACCTGTTCAAGGTACGGCCAATGGACTCGGTCAAAGGCCTTTTCGGCATCGATCGTGAGCAACATGTATTTCCCCGGGATACGGGAAGCTTTTTCGATGAGATGCGCTACTCTTTTCGTGTTATCACTCGTCTGCCGCTGTGGTATAAACCCAGCCTGGTCGGGGTCCACCAGCCCTTGCATATAGGGGCCCAGGCGGCTCGCCAGAATGGAGGTATATAGCTTCAAGTCTAAGTTCAAGAGCGATATGGGCCGGTACGAACCGCAAACGGATCTGTCCTTCCCAGATTTAGGAGGACGACTATTGCCGCCTCCAGCATGGAAGAGGGTATTGCTCCCGTCGTCGCAAATGAGTTAAAAAGCCGGGTCAGTATGGGAGTGAGGGCAGCGCCGAACTGCTTGTAAAAGGCCGCAGTGTAGCCATCGGGGCCCGGGGATTTGCCCAGTTTCAGGCGGGCTATGGCAGAGATTACTTCCTCCGGCCTAATCTCCCGTTCGATGTGCGTCGCCTGCTCCGGCGTCAAAGTCGGAAGGTCCGCTCCAGCCAGGTAAGAGACAATGTCAGCCTCCGCCAGGGGCTGGTCGTCGTACAGGTGAGCGTAATATGTGCGGGAAGGCATCTGCGATAGCCGCATCTTCGGTAGATAGTACTCCGGCGTTATCTCTGATCTCCTGAATACCCCCACGTAACCGCGCTTCGCGGAGTTTATGCGCGAGGAGGCGACCGCACTTATCCCCCCTACATAGAAAGAATGTCGCAGTCGCAAAGCGGCATATTCAGCCCTGTCCTGATCCAAAGCTGACAACTGCTTCCATGCAAGCGATAACCGACGCCACACACGAGGAGCCCCGGTCCGCTGGTGCATCTGCTCCAGCTCCCGAACCTGTTGCGACAGCTCCCCGCTTGGCCCTGCGGTCCGCATTGTCTGCAGACGAGATGGCAATGACCTCCCCCTGATGACCGCTTTAAGGGCCTCCCACCGTGTCGAGAGCGATGTGTCCGGAGTGTCGTTATGTGCGAGGTAATCCACTATAGCACGCTGCAATTGAGTAACCGTATCTGGCCTATGTAAGAGAGCATCCCGGAATTGCCACTGTCCAGGGGGTGGCTGACCTGGGAGAGATCCAGTGAAATTTCCACCGGGCTATGATCGGAGAGGGAGGCAGCCAGGATGTCAGTATCGAGGGTGGCCGCACAGATGGCCCTGGTACCAAGGAAATAATCCAATCTCGCGTAGGTCTTGTGTGCGTGGGAGTAATATGAAAAAGCCCGGGATCGAGGGTGATGGTGTCTCCAAATGTCTGTGAGATCAAGGTCGCGTAGCCATTGGGACCCTGTGTGAGACAGTGCGCCTACCTGACTTGTGCGTTGGGTGGACCTATCTAAGTCATTATTAAACACTAAATTAAGATCACCCCCTATCAGTATGTGGCGTTCTTGTGTTGCTGTGGCGTCGGTGAGGGCGGTCTGTAGAAAGCGTTCCTGCCCCTCGTTGGGGGCATAAACCGATCCCACCACCACAGTGTGACCCCCAATAGAAAATTGATAAGTGAGGAGCCTGCCTTTGATCTCAGCCCCCTTCTGTATCGCCTTCCCCCTAAATGCCCTAGAAACCAGGATAGCCACCCCGGCCGTCTTGGTGGTCGTGGAAGAGAAGAATTGGATCGGGAATGCGCATGACTTGAGATGGTGACAGTCCCTTGAGAGAAGATGTGTCTCCTGCAGGAGACAAATGTCCACACGGGTGTTCTCTAAGTAGGATAGCAGAGCCCTACGTTTGACTGGATTATTGAGTCCCCTGACATTGAAAGTGAGAACCTTAATTGGGGATGGAATCATTTGCCCATGTCTTGAGCCCCGCAGTTAGCCTGTACTGTTGCATTACCTGCACTTTGATGGAGTCTTGCCAGGGAGAGCAGTACCTCGATCCCTGGACCAGGGCCCCCAGAGTCAGAACGCAGCCGAGAGCAAGAGACCTAGAAAGAAGAAAGAGAAAGACCCTAAGAAAGAGGGAGAAGAAAAAAGAAAACCCCAGGCGCAACTGGCGCCAAAAAAGGACAAAAAAGGAAAAAAAATGTATCCAGTCTATCAATAGTCCGTCATCCCAGGATGAATCGGAAATAAGGAAAAGTCTTTGGGGTGCAATGGTGGCCAACGTAGATTCCCTCCCATCCCCCCCGCCCACCAAATATCTGCAAAAAGTGAGACATAACGGCCATGGTCCATCACTCAGAGGCCTCGTTGGTCTGAGCCCCCGGCATCGCCGCTATAGCAGCCTGTTGCTCCCTCTTGACCTCCTGCGGGTCGGGTTTCCGGATGCGGCGTCGGCCGCGCTGCTGCCTCCACTTCGGGCGATTGTCAGAGGCACTCTGGTCCGGGCGTTCCACGGGGTCGTGGTCCGCGGGCGGAGAGATCCCCAGGAGCTTGCATGCTTCAGTGAAGGAACGGAGTTGGAAGAGCTTCCCTTCATGTCGGAATACTAAGCGGAACGGATGCCCCCATGAGTAAGAAATGTTTTTTGTCGCAGGGCCTCGGTGATAGGTCGAAATAGCCGGCGTTTCTGAAGCGTGATTGCTGCGAGGTCCTGAAAGAGCGCCAATGGTTGATCAAGAAAAGTAATCGGTTGCATCGATCGGGCTTGGCGAAGAATGTCCTCCTTAGTACGATAATCTTGTACGCAGACCAGGATGTCTGCCGGGGGTGCCGAAGGCGCCCTGGGAGGGCCCACTCTGTGTGCTCTGTCCAACTTAAGATCGGAGTCGGGCGCTCTACCCAGGATGAAGTTGAAAAGCTCCTGCACATATTTAAAAATGTCTCCCGCCTCTGCATCAGTGCGTACGTACCCCTTTGATGCGGATGTTATGGCGGCGTGAACAGTTCTCTAGGTCCTCCAAATGGGACTGGACGTCCACTTGTTGCTCGTGGATTCTCACCACCACCTGTCGCAAGGCCTCCAACTCCGTATCGCGGGTGTCGCCCTTGGTCTCCAGGGACGCCACTCTTTCCCCTATTTTGTCCACATCTTTGCGGACATCTTTGATCTCTGCCGTTAGGTCGCGCTTCATAACTTGGAGGTCGTCCCGAAGGGACGCGAACAGAGAGTCCAGGTAGGCCCGTGTCACGGGCATGTCTGTCGTGTCGGCCATCCGCCCCGCTAGGCCGTCGTTGTCGGTCTCCGCCGGACCCTCGCTCCTGGCCCGTGCGAAGAGATCCTTGAGGGACCTCTCCTTCGGGGTTTGTTTGTCCTTCTTGCCCCGAGTGTATGTCATGCTCAGCCGATCCCGGCGAGAGGGCCTCAAGACCCGGCCGCTCCCCGGCAAGGAAGGCCCCCGTCACTGCCCCGCTCAAGCAGCGGATCCCGTCTCCGTCACCAGCCTGCGTTCACCCCTGTGCGGCCCGACCGGCGGGTTGTGCGGCCTCCCCGGTGCAAGTCCCGCCTGTACAGCAGGTTCAGGGCTGCCTGAAGAACGGCCTGTAGTGTAGTGTGCAGGGGAGACCCTCCGTAGCACCGGAGAGGAGCCGCCGGTGGCACCCGGGGGCTCCCCATCAGGAAGCGGAGATGAGGAGGAACAGGCCCCCAGGGAGCTCGGGCGCTCCTCGCCAGTGAGCCCGGGCGTGCAATCCAGTCCAACCCGCCGGCAGGGGATCCGCACCAGGGCCCGCGCTCAGGGCCGGGCCGGGACACCGTGACCCGCGAGAGCAGTCCGCCGGCGCAGCCGGAGTCACCAAAGCGCGGCTCCCGTGCGGGGGCCACCACAGATGAGGGCACACTAAGGACTCACCGCTGTGGCCTCTCGATCCACACAGGCCGGGATCCACCGGGCCGCCACCACCGCCGTCCGCGATGCCGCCAGGCGCCTCAGAATTCCACCTGCTGCTGGGCCTCTGCCTCGATCGTTCGGTTGCCCAGCCTCCAACCAAGTGCGCGGGCCAACCACCGCGCGCCTCAGGTCGCCAGCCGAAGGCCGAGCTGCCCTCCGATAGCTGGGCCCCAGGCCAACGCCGCTGCGATCGGGCCCCAAGTGCGCACCCGCTGTCCCGGCCGCAGCAGCGGCCACGGCGTCATCAAAGACAGCAGCAGTCCCCCGCTGCAGTCCGCGAGGCCCGTCTGTCCCCCGGGAGCCAAAATGCCCCCAGGTCCACACTCTCAGTGCCGCCGGTCGCCTCCGCGATCCCGGACGTCGTTCCTCCTGTCGCCCTCCAGGCCGCGATGAGGCCTCGGCAGCATGCAGGCCACTGGCTCTTGGTCGCCAGCCGACCCTCGGTGCTGGGGTCGGGGGGGCCCCGGGGACAGCCGCCGATCCGCGGCACCACACTCCGCAGCCCGCGGGCGTCCACCTGTGCACTCTCCCCCCGGGCTCCGGTCCCGCAGTCCGCACCGCAGCGCAACACCCTCCGGCGATAGGCCCGGCACCCAGACAGGGGCGCTGCCACCGGAACCGCCGAAGCTTCGCAGGTCCCCGAAACCAGGTCCGCCAGGCTCTGTGCGACTTTAGAAGCCTCTGGTCTGCACCTCAGCACAGTGCAGGGACCCGGGCCGGTGCTGAAAATCGGCGAGCGGAGGAGAGAAGGCTAAGCACGTCTTAGCTCTCCGCCATCTT